>CAUDNR010001861.1:0-10107 GCA_958430865.1 Entrophospora sp. SA101 | reverse complement strand
AAATAAATATCAGAAATATTTTCAAGTATATATTCAATAATTGATATAAAAAAGAAAATAAAAATCTTCAACTGGTTAGATTTAAGTTATTTATTATTACTAAAAATGGATAAGATAAATTATCTTGAGACTGAGATTTATTGATCAGACAGACTAAAATTGATAAACAAATAAATAAAAGAGAATTATTGTTATTTCTAAAAAAATGACTAAATAAATTATTGTTTTGTGTTAATATTAATTATACTAAAACAGTAAAACAGTTTTTTTATTTTAAAATTAGTGTTTGTATGTAGTAGTAGTGCATGCAAATTTCAATCATCTTTATACAAGTTGATTGATAATTTTTTTTTTTTAAATAAATCATGTGCATTTTTGCTGAACTTATTTAAATCTAAAATAAAAACAAAGCAAATGTTTAAATTTATTTTTATCATAAAGAAAATATGATTGATTTTGGACTGAAATTGACTATCAAAACATTTTACAAATATTTTTAAAAAACATTAATTAAAAAAAATCCTTTAACAATTTTTTTACACATTTAAAACAAATATCATTACAAATAATACTACTTTTTAATAAATTGACTACACTTGTGTGATAGATTTCAATCATTAACATTAAAGAAACTTCAGAATTATTGAAATTAATGGCATTACAAAAGTGGATTAAAATAATAAATTTTCAAAATAATTAATTATATAGATAATAATTAGCTTTTTTGTTGTTATCTAATCCTTTCTTCATATATGAATTTCTTTGTCTTCACATTAAGGTTGTGGGTGAAACCTCCTTATTAATTGCTGAAACCACAGCAAAACTATATTAAATCTTATCAAAAATCCTGTTGAAACTATGCCAAAAGGCGAAACCTCAAAATGTGAAACTCTGCCAAAACTCTAATAAACAATTAATGTGTAACCTGCTGAAACCCTGCTGATTGATTTCTGGATGAGTTTTGGCAAGCAACCTTACTTCACATCCATCACAATGATTATTTAATACATTTGATATCATCATTGACATAACAAACAATTGCATCACCCAGGTGGTAATAATACCAAGGCCATGCATAAATGAAACTTTTAATAATGCATGTCTACCCAGATCTCTGGTGTTCACAAGAATAAATAAATAAATAGGGGGGATCAAAAAAATATATTTCCCCTTCCCATTGTATAATTCCTTATGAATAATAAATCTGATGTTGATTGTAGGTGTCAGATTTAATTAAAATTTCCTATCACAAACATGCAATCGAATGCAATTGCACACCCTTAGCACCATGGAATTTTTTCCACAAGTAGGGGCAGGTTGAACATGTTGAAAGGCTTTGGACAAAAACATTCTCTATCTTCCTCTCAGACCAGGCTTAGCATTAATCGTTGATAATTAGTGTTTGTGTGATGATTGCTTTGTGTTATACCTCTCTCACTAAAATAAAGTTGGTGTCTGCAACTGATTCAAAATTTGCAACTCAGAAGGTTGCAACCTGGGTTGCTGTTTTGGATTTTCCCTGAATTCAGAGTTTTGAGTCCTGGGTTGCTGTCTTGTTGGTGGCATGCCGACAACCCTACCCCAATTCAAATAACAAATTTAGTTGGTCAAATAAAAATTTAGAGAAACAGAAAATTTGGGAAAATGATTAATTTATATAAAACATACCAAACAAAACCCAAACCATTTTATAACTTTTTTCTTGTTGACCATGTTGCAGACAAAGATATATATAATCATGCGATAATTTTAATCTATAGGACAGGGGACTGATTGGGCAAAACCCCATTCAAACCCCTACCTGAAATTATAAATTGGTTAGTATCAGAGAACAGAGAATTTATGAAAATAATTATACAAAACAAAAACTATTTTACAACTTTCCTCTTAACATCAGAGCCCAAATGTGATTTCAGGGTCACCAACCCACCCTGAATTGTAACCTCATGTGCTTGAAACGAGTTGCAGATTCTCTTAATATTTCTGCAGAGTTGCAACCTCTTTCTCTGGTCTGGGTGCTGTGTGGAAAGATTAGTGAAAGTGTCATTGACGATTGATGCAATCATGATAAACTCCAGGGCCACGTACCCCCCTAGAATTTAATTGCATCGTTGTATCTCAGGGCAAGCTAGTCAGATTAGCCTTTTGTACACAAGGAAGATGTGAGAATGACTGTAAAGTGTTCAAGGCAGCGTGCGTGCATGCTTCAACATCTGCTAATTTCCAATAATCAAATGTTGCATACTTGAATTGTTTCTTTTTCAACGGTGTGCTGCCTTGACATCTTCTTTTAATTAATTATATAATAATATAATATTAATGTTAATAATATTGATATGATTACAAAAGGCCAAATACCAATTGTTTACCATCTTGATGAGAATCTTATAATTACCCAGCAAGATCTGCTCCACGTTTGATTTAAAAGACATATCAATGCAAATTAAAAAAAAGTTACCTCTGGTTAGTTATTAACAAGTTTCTTTTTAGAACCCAATTGTGCTAAACAACATCACTCGCGTTTGTCATCTGTCAAAAAATAAATTGTTTTTCCAAAAAAAACAACCAGTGTTGGCAATTTAACTGGTTCAAATCTTTTTTTTTTTTGAAACTATTAGTTAAATAACCAGTTAATTATATAGTAAATAACTTTGCAAGTTATTTTGTATATTAATAACTAAATTTAGACTAGTCATGATCATCATATACAGTCAAACCTCAAAATTCGTTGAAACAAGATTACAAATTCATTGAAACGCGAATTTAATTATAATTCGCTGAAACGAAGTTCGTTGAAACGATCTATGATTTTTTTAAAACCAAAATCACGTGAAGATCCATTTTTGAAATTTTGAGTGTGACGCACCAATGGGAGTCTTTAGACCTAGCCAACCATAGTCATTAATTAAAATCTGTAAAACTAAAGCAATTAATATACAAATATGTGGCTATTTGTATTTCTTTTGTCAAGATTGTCAAGATTTTTCATAATAGACTGAACACAGGCTTTCCGTCCAAACTTAAAAATTATATGAAAATTTTCATTGGTCCTCCCTCGCTTGAAAAGGTAGCAGAGAACAAGTGCCACATTAACATTAAATAAAATCGAAACATCATATATATAAAAAAATGATTTGTTTTTTTAGATAAACTTTAAAAATAAAATGTTTTTATTAAAGCAAAGCATTTTGGCAAAAGGCAACAATTGTGGAGCTTTGGTAAAAGCCTACGTTTTATTTTTTTCGTAAGCAAAAGTTAGGACTAACTAGCGCGTGCTAACAACGATTGGTTGCTTTAGTAGGCAAGCAAAGGATAGTGTTATCGTAACCAAAAACGTAAGGCTGTTAAACAAGCCGTTTAAGTTGCTTTGTAAATAAACAAAGGTTGCAATTGGCTCAATAAAAAAGTGTAATAAATCGGTCACCTGATATTTTTTAAGTACCAAATACATTTTCTATTGTGTATACTTGTATCTTTTTTGCTTTTCTATTTGTCTAATGGTTTATCAATTAATTTTCGAATCTTTTTCTTCTTTCTCTGCGTCTTCTTCAACGCCCTCTTCAAAAGGTTCTGCTGAAAAATCGTCTAATTCTATTTGTTCTATATTACCATCTTCTAGAACCTCTATCAGAGAATCATTCAATTCAATTTTTATTAGAATTTATTTCTTGATTTTTGATTGATTACTTTCTTTTATCATTTGTTTTTTTGTTGTTTTAACGATGTAAATCGTGATATTTTATTGTTCAAAATTTACATAAACCAAAAAATACACAAACTCTCCCCGTAATACAAAAATGTATATCTTCTTTTTTTATAAAAATTGGAAAATTAAGCTTTACGCGCCTCACTTCAGAAACCGTGTAAAACATCAATCAAATTTTCGTCAAAAAAACCTACCAAAAATTTAACTAATTATTTTGCTACTTGTTATCATATTAATAACAATATTAATTAAATTTGTTTTAAACTTTTTTTTTTAGTTACACCTCCGCCATTTTCCTTCTCACAACCTCCGTGTCTTGAATATAGTTTTTTTGTTGCCACTTTTAAAGTTTTAATTTATTATTTTTATATTAAAAAAAACTTTTCAAAAAAATTTTATTTTCTTTATTTTGGCTGCGCCCTGGTGGCAAAAAAATATTTTTCTCTTTCATTCATTTAAATTTTTTTGCTTGAAACTATCGATCACATGATAATATTGACATTTTATTGGTTCAAACTTTGTAACTAAACTAGTTTTTTTTTTTGAATAAATATATCTTCATATTAAAATAATACAATTACGTGTAATAAATAAGTCACGCATTATTGTTATAAGCTAATTAATTTTGATTTTTTTTTTTTTGTAGATAATACATAAATGTATATATTATATAAAAAATGTAATCAAAATGCTCTGGAAAATTAAATCATCTGTTAACTTACTTTCCAACATATATAATCATGAATAAAAATAAATGTAAAATATATTCATTACCTTACGAAACAATTTATCAAATCTTTTTGACCCTTTTCTTTATAAGCGATAATAGCAAAAAAGGCTTGTACAACTGTTTACAAGTAGATAGTTATTGGTGTCAAATAATCTTGTCAATATTATGGGAAAATCCATTTAAAAGTTTTTTATATGTTAAATATAAACGTGATGTTAAATTGGAGGCTTTGTTTATCAGAACTTGTATTATGTTTGCAAGAAGAAGCAAAGGTTGATTCACTAGTGAAAATAAAAGAATCGCTAGTAAAAATAGCAAAAAAGAAGATTTGGACAAGAGTTTGTCATTGTTGATTTTTAAAAAGCCTTTATTTAATTATATTAAATTTATAAAAGTTTTAGATTATGTAAGATTATACGAGTGTGTCAATCCTTGGATTAAACAATATGGTGATGATGGTCATAATTATGAAGGTAATGGCAAACAAGAAGATAAACATGAATTAAAAAATTTAATACTTTATCAAGAACTTTGTAATTTAATTCTATCAACAACAACAACAACTACAAATTCTAGAAACTCAAGAAATCAAAATAAATCAGCATCATCATCATCACTTAAACATTATTTTCACAATTATTATGGAAATTTTTCTAAAAGAATTATTACAATATTATCAATGGCAATGATTATCATTATGATAAATACTTTAAATATCCAAAGTATTTATTGGAGGGATTTCATGAAAAGATTGATGAATTAGAATGTTTAACATTAACAGATTTTAAATATCCTAAATTTTGGAAACAATTTCAACAAAAAATTAAAAAAATTAAAAATTTGGTGATTTTATTTGGAAAGTTTGCTATTGCTAAAAATGAAAGAAAGTAGTTTGGAAATAGCCAATTTAATTAGAAATATTGAAGGTTTAGAATCATTATCAATTATAAGCATGGTAAATAAAGACAACAATAACCTTAATTATACTTGTGACAACAACAAATCAAGAATTGATGGCATTTTAAGAGCAATTGAATATAAGGCTCAGTTTATTAAGGAGTTAACAATTGAATTTGTTCCAATAAAAATATTTATAAATTGTAAAAATTAGAAATTCTCACAATTAAAGATAAATGTTGTTATGGAAAAAAGGATCAAGCAAGCATTTACTGGGATGATGGTGATGATATTGGAAATTTCAGAAATTTAAAAGTTTTAAACTTTAAACAAAATACAATTGATTTCGAAAATGTTGTGAAATTAATTAAAAAAACAAATTATAATCTTTTAAACATTAAATTAACCTGGAGAGTGAAAAGGAAACCATCATCATCATCAAACATTTATAATCATAACACTGCCTCAAACCATAACAATTTATTTGACACAATAACAAAATACTGTCCAAATCTAAATTATATAAGTTTACAAATCAATAATGAAACATTTAGAGATTTGTTTTGTATTTTCAAATCATGTAAAAACCTAAAGAATGTTGATTTGAATAGCGAAGCATATTTTGAAATGAAAATATGGGATATCAGTAAAGATATGAAAGAATTTGGTCAGGTAATTAATGTCAAATCTCTAATTAAAGTGAAATTTGATTCTAGAATAAATATTAGTAATGATGGAATTAAAGATTTCTTACAGTCTGTTGAAGAGAATTTCAATTTGAATAATAACATTAGCAACCAGAAATTTATTGTTGAAAAGCCTTTGGTTTATAATGAAAATCTTGTATTTAGAAAACAATTTATTCATAAATAATACAGTGCAGAAGCTCTATAATAGGAACAAATGTTACCTTTCTTTAAAAGTGTATAGATTGCTCAAAAAAAATTTTTAAAAAAGTACTCCATAATTTTGATAGCTAATGACCTTAACTTTAAAACTTATGGATTAGAATTTTTTTTTTTTTATATAGAATTTGGATCCAAAATTGAGACTAAGTGTTTTCGTGGAACAGAATTTTTTATTGCATTTTTAAATGATCTTATTAACACAAAATTTCATTAATTTTAATTAATAAAATAAAATAGTTTATTATAAAAATATAAAAAGCCGATTTGTGAAAGACAACATATATATATAAATATGAATTGTAACCAAATTTATATATGAAAAATACCAAAGTTATTAAAACTACAGTATATATAACTGGTGATGTTTATTATTACTCACTGAATGGGTGTCGATGAAATGGGTGTTGATGAAGTAAACGCCTCCCCTTAAATCCCCGGTGTGAGTATTTAGACCTTTTGCAATACTTATAAATGGACGAATTACAAGTGCACGAAGAATCTTCACAGCGATCACTTGCTAAGAAAAATTCACACTATGTATAGTAAATTGGAATCACTCTGCATACAAGTATACACAGTTAAAAATTCAAATCCTGATGTAGGCAAATCTTTATATTTTTCAAGTGAAAACTTATTATTTTAGGCATTATAAGCAATGATAAAACAAATAAAAATGTCTAATATAAATGCTACTTTATTAAACTATATATATACTTCTGCGCCATTAACTGCTTTAAGTTTCATTTATAGAATCAAAAGTCATGAAATATTCATTTATTTAAAAAGACCTTAATTGATTCGTGTTTTTTTTAGTTTTCTTCGTCTTACTTTCAGGGGTGTGAATCATCCGTGTTGTCATTTTAATAGTTTCAACCCTACTATCTTTATTCCATAGAAAGTCTCGTATAGTTTTTGAGCTTTCAGATAATAGGCACTAATTCACGAGAAACTAAAATGTTAATTTGAGTCTTCCGTATTTTGTTTCTTCTGAAATCTATCTATACCAACCTCATACTTCAACAAGCCCATTACAGTTTCATGGGCCTTTGCCATGTCTGTCCATGTCTTAGGTAAGGAAAATGTTAATGTTGCTTCCATAGTATAAATCTCGGTATATTTGAGTTGAAATTCGTAAATGGTTAACTCATTTACTGTTAAAACACAGAATTAGTAAGACATGATAACAACAATTATAGGCGAAGAATATTTAGAACTTACAATATGACTGTAATCCATATAACCTGACCAGAGTAATGTCAGAACTCGGACTAAGCTCTGCAAACTGATTCATTAAAGTTTTTAACATCTTCGTGATCTTCATCCAATCACCCTTAAAGTGTGCCCAATCATTTTTCATCAGAGGTCCACTGACTTCAGTTACAGAAAATTCTTTATCTTCTTCTCTCATGGAAATAATAGTATCTATTTTCTTTCCACTAGATCGGCGTTCGTCATCTGTTTTTTGAGAATTACCATCTTTTGCACTCGCCTTGAGGCAAGTTTCTCCGTATGATGCAAGCCAATCTTTTTTATTTTTAATGAAGAAGTAACCAAGAATGGGTGCTAAAACATTAATGATATATGTTCCCTCAGACATAGGATCAAGAAACAAATTCACATCTTCCATTAATTCTATCCTATATAAGGTTGGTCTCATTAGCATCATCAGACTCCTCCAATGAAGATCAAATAAATATACTCACATACGACTCACAAAATGCAACGCGAAGCTCTTTTCAAATGAAGAAATAGTTTCTTCTTTCCGTCGATTAAGTTTCTCCTTAGTCTTTTTTATATCACGATCAATAATACTATCAAGAAATAATTTAATCTCTTGCTCCATATTATCTTTTGTTTTTTCTTCTTTCTTCCTTATATCGTTACGCATCTGTACAATGATACTTTTATCTAATGTCCCTAAGAAACCATCCTTGTCATTAGAATCAAAGAAAATAACGTCATAATACTCTGGTTTCGTTTTCGATGGATTTTTATCAAGCTGGTATTGTGTCAGCCTTTCTCTTATATGGATCCCATTAACGATCCAATCTGTGCTTTTGCCACCGATAATTGTTATATCAGCATTAAATTCGTCATCCTCCTCTTCTATGTCACGGCCATGCTTAGTTCCTTGTAAGCCAGCTACAAAAGGATTCGGTTCTGGTTGATTATAAATATGTATTGGGAAAGTGTTGTAGAATGAATTTTCTTATCTTCCGGCGTAATATGTCGTTCTGGTGTATAGTATTGGGTATTAGGTCTCCGCCCACGTATGATCTCGGTAATTTCCTCTTGTACCATTTTCGATTGGGATCCAACTTCCTGTGCTGTGGTACACAACAGTTTGGCCTAGTAAAGTGTAGCATTAATTAGAAAATCATAAGAAAAGAAAGGCACAACACCATGCTTAACAGATGGGCATACATGTTGAAGTGCCGTGCGTTCAATCAACATGTCTTTTTCCTTTTGAAAGATCATCTTTTTGTTCTCAAGGGTCATTAGCTTTAACTTGGGAAAGGAAGAAAAAATGTTTAATAAAAGATATAAACCTGATGAGAATCAATGAAAATACGATATTTACCTCTTTCTTTTCTTGGGCGATGGTATGCCAAAAATAGAAGACATTTTCTCCGCTGGCTTCATCCTGACATAATAAAATGTGCAAAAATTAACACATGAACAGTAAACATATCGAGTACAAATAGTTCATCACGATTGTCGAGTGTTGTGATGTGGTGGCCAACATCAAACATGATAGTCATCAACAACTTGACCTAGAACAGTTATATCACTGTTCAGATTGTCAAGCGTTGTGATGTGGTATAACGTGATAGTCAACCTGGGATATCTGCTTCCAAGCCCATCTTCGCCCGCAATAATGAATACTTGCGGGCAAAAGATGGCCAACATCGAACATGATAGTTCATCAATGACCTAACCTAGAACAGTGGTATCTTCGTTCAAATTGTCAAGCATTGTGATGCTAGTATAACACGCATAGTCAACTTGGAGGTGCTTGCATACCCAAGGCCCACCTCTTACCCTACAGAAATTTTATTACTTAACTGTAAATGCTTTTAGAGCAGAAAATGCTTTAGATTGATGTTCGCTTGAGCCACTGCTTGTAAGCATGCCAAGGGTCTTAATATACATGTTGTACTCCTTCACTTTATCCACCGTCCAATTCTCTTCTTTCTGACGAAAGTTCAAAAAGTCCATAAGCGTCCAATCCAAACATTCTGCAAAAAAGTTCGTTTTCATTTTCAACACGAAGTGGTTTTAAAAAAATTGTGGTGTATACGTACTAAAAGAGCATAGATAAAATAAAAATCTGTTGATTGGTTAATTTTTTAAAAACGAATATAAATACTCTCTTATGAACAAAATACTTTAGTGTAAAATGTTATTTTTTTTTCATCTATCAATCTGTGTAATCTTATATATAATCTAAAAAAATAAAATACAGTTAGTCTATTTATTATCAATCGATAATCATTTGTGAGTTGTTACTGTTACAGATATTATTGATCAACCAATCACATAAAATAATTGCAATTCATACTAACACCTCATTTTTCGGCTCGTAACCGGTTGCCAGAATTACCAGCGGCCAAAAATACTGCCAGGATATTAAATACTGTAAACTGCCATGAATAAGCAATGAGCTTTTGACAAAAATTCGACTCAAATCAAGAATTGCTTGCTTAATTTGTTGTTTATTCATGGTTGAATTTATTTTTAGAATATGTACTACGTAGATCATATACTTTTTTAATTATTTATTTCTAATACAGTGCGTAACATCATAAGCCATCAAATTACTGCGCCAATGTATCAAATTCAAGAAAAATTTTCAATTTTTTTTT
>CAUDNR010001857.1:62776-89446 GCA_958430865.1 Entrophospora sp. SA101 | reverse complement strand
TTTAACCTTAATGATTTATTATTAATGATATTTTAAATTATATATTTAAATTATAGAATCTAAACAAATTGAATTAAGTATGCCAGATTCTAAACAAATTGAATTAACTATACCAGAATAAATCATTGGAATTTTCACTTAGTCTCTTGGGGGTGTTGCATGGTGAACAAACACCTTTTATTAATGTTAAAAAATTTTTCAATGATCAATCAAAACTTTATATTTTGTCTATGTATTACTTTTATATATTGTTTAATATTTTATTTCAATTTGTATTTTTATCACCTGTGGTTGGTTTGGTCTAAAGACCTCCTATTGATGTGTCATATGTTCAGATTTCAAAAAATGTGATTTTGTGATTCACTCAAAAATGCAATAAAATTTTTCAAAAAGGGTTTCAGGTGATTTCGGTTAAAAATTTATTTTATTTACTGCCAAATTTAGATATGATTATCAAGTATTAGACTAAATTTAGCAATGAACCCAGCGCTCATATTCCTCATGAGCAAACAGAAGGCCGTTCTGGTAACACGAAATTTAACCCCTGCAATTGTTGATTGACCAATCAAAAATCGTGAATTTGATAATGTAAAAATAAATGTTGGTTTAATTCATTTTGTCAACAATCATTTCAACAACAATTGTTAGATTGACAAATGGTTCGAATTTAAGAAGTTGGAAGCAACCATGAAACAAACCTTTGAAATAGTCTAATAAATTAAATTGTACTACTCAAAAATGTATTTAAAGGGTTAGTTTTTGACTTGGTTGAAGAATAACTCTCTTCTCAACTCTTCTCTTAACCATACCTTTCAATATAATAAAAATAGCCTTAATATAATGAATGTTGATGAAATGATTATAAGCACAACCAATTTAAGATATATGATTAAGACAAGGTATGGATGATGTATGAAAAAATCAAACAAATTTATTTAATAAAAAAAAAAATTTACAACCCAAAAAATGGTTTTTTTGTATGTTCTAATAAAATTTCCATTGTTGCTGCATCATCTGTTGCTGGCTCAAAATTACCCAGATCATCATCAACTGTATTTTTGTTATTTTGATAAATTCATTTTTTTTTAATCTTTTTGTTGTACTTTCTTTTATTTCAACTTGAAATTAGTCAGTCCAAGATATCAAACATTTAGATTTGCACCTTTGTAGACAATGATTGTGATAACCATATCCACACATAAGTACACTACAATTATTCAAATTAGCATAGTTAGTGAAATCACAATTAAGGTTGCCTGCTGAAACCTCTTAGTGACTGTCAAAACTCTGTTGAAACTTTAATAAACTATTAGTATATACCTTGTCAAACCTCTGACAATTGACAAAACTCTGGCAATTGACAAACCCCTAAATGTGAAACTCTGCCAAAACTCTAATAAATAATTAATGTGTAACCTGTCAAAACTCTGTCAATTGATTTCTGGGGGAGCTTCGCCCACAACCTTAATCACAATATATGTAATTGCAAAAAATGTTTGTAGGTGGTTTCCTAGAAGTAACAAAGTTTTAGTAATCAAAGGATACTGATTTCGTGCTTGATATGGTGGTAGTATCAGATTGTCTCTGGATATGAGTCTATGATAATCATCAACATTCAACATGAATGCACTTTTTGAATGTTTTGTAAGTGTATTATATACATATTTCTCATGTTCATCTGCAACTTGCTTCTTTTTATGATCTACTGCTCTTGATGTTATGGTTGCTCCAAGACTTGTACCTACTGAATCTAAATAGAATGCAAGGTCAAACTTAAAAGAGTTAATTTTTGTATTATTTAATGAAGCAAGAAGATAACATTACACTGCCCTCCAAAAAGTATTTGGATGATGTTTTTTGATAATTACACAAGATGCCACATAACGAATGTACATAAAATTTATACCATATATGGCTTAGGTTTTGGCGACTCTACATATAAATTTTCATTTTACTATCTTTCTTTTACGATTTTTAGTTAAAAAAACAAAACACCAAATAAATCGCGAGGATTATCTTTGTGAATTTTTAATAATTTTATGTTTCTCAAAATTTTATATTATAAAATTCAATAAAAATTTAATAGTTTGTAGTTTAGGTCCTCATAAATAAACGACTAAAACTTTATGTTCCTGTCACATGTGAGTTTTGTTATTAAAAATAAACTGATACCAATAAAATTGATTAGATCAAAAAAATTTCACAATTTTTTTTTGATTTTTAAAAATGGCAAAAAATTCAGGATTAACTGAAGCTGAGCAAGGAAAATTTTAGGTCTAAGAATAGCTGGTAGTTCTCTTGCAAAAATCGCAAACACACTTAATATTCCAAAGTCTACAGTTCATGACACTATCAAACATTATGAGAATGCCAAAAATTTAAAAAAAAATAAAATGATCATCATAAAATAAAATAAATATTGACCAGTGTTTGTTTTTTTTAACTAAAAATCATAAAAGAATGATAAAAATAACGAGATTTTTCACATAGGTTCTCCAAAACCTAAGCCACACTATGACATAAATTTTATGCACTTTTGTTATGTGGCATTTTGCATAATTATCAAAAAACATCATCTGAATACTTTTTGGAGGGCAGTGTATGAACACCAATAATCTCTTCATATGGTTCATTGTTTGTTCATTAGATTCAAATGGATGGGCTGCTAAATAGAGTTGGTCAAAAACCCCTTCAAGCTTGGTTCTATTCTTGGAGCAATTGTTGTATTTCATCAAAATCATATATATACAGTGTGTTTCAAAAAAAATGGCATGCATAATGTAAATTCATTTTGAAAAGTTTTGAAATAAAAAAATTTTTTCACATGATCAAAATGGTTGGATAACTTGTTTATGTGATAACCACATCATGAAAACGTGTTTTTTGATACACATATTGTTGCAAAAACTTTTATTGACAAAAAAAGAATTCATGCAATGGACTGGCCATCCAACAGTCCTGACCTTAACCCATTGAGAACATGTGGTATATCATGAAAAATAATGTTGAAAAAAGAATGCCAAGGAATGTTGACAAATTGAAGAATTTATGGTTGAAGAATGGGAAAAATTCCTCAGGAAACAGTCAAAAATATTATTATCTCTATGAAACAGAGATGCGAATTGGTCTTAAAAAAAAATAGGGATAGAATTTCTTATTAAATTTTTTTTTTTATTTAATAAAGTATTCAGTAGGCTTTTAAATGAACATAATTTTATTTATTTATCTTGGATAATTGTTGCAGTATACAATTTTTTGTGTGTGCCATTTTTTTTTGAAACATGCTGTAGGACCTTCTTTATTTGAACATTCTTTTTCATAAAAGATTTTGGCCATCATCTTGATGATTCTAGTGAAAACAATCTTTTCACTTACCTCTTTCCCTTCTTCATCTGTGGTTTTTACTCTCCTAGGTCCTCTTGTTTGATAAAAAACTGGTTTGCTTGGGAAATATTATAAAAGTCAATGATAATGGGAAAATCACAAGACTTTGTAGAGAATGTGCATGTGAAATATCTGTATATAAATAAATTTGATTAATGAAAAAAAATAAATTGATTTTATTTATTTATATTTATAATTGTAATAATATAAAGTTATTGATGATTAATCATATTTTACATCAAAGTAATCATAATAGTAATAATGATAAGAATAATATTATCTATTCCTTAAAGTTAATTTTACCATTATATCATTTTTAGCCATAACAACTAATCTTTCTTCTTTCTGAACATCATTTAAATTCATTGCTAATTCAACATTGAATTTTTGGAAGATAAGACAAATCATCATTTTGACATCTAACAATGCAAGTCTTTCAGCTGGGCAAATTCTAGCACCAAAGCCAAATGGACAATAAGTTGATGGTTTAATAGTTTTGGTGGTGGTGGCAAATCTTGATGGTTTGAATTCCAATGGATTTTCAAAAAAGTTTGGGTTTTCATGTAACAATGGAATTGGATATAAGATGGTCGTATTTGATTTTAATAAAAGACTATTATCAATATTGTGAGGTTCAATTGATGAAGATGACAATGAAGATTTTGTTGTTGTTGTAATTTTTTCAACATTCATATCTGATTTTAAGAAGCGTGCACAAAATGCTCCAGGTGGATGAACTCTCAAAGATTCTTTAACAACTTGAGTCAAGTAATCCATTTTTGATAAATCTTAAAAATAATTATATGTTAACCTTTGCAATAAATGTTAAATAATATATGAATATTATTATGTACCTTCACATATGTCAATTTTCAGATGAGATTAAAACTTGGTTACAGAGTTAGAATATGATTTACTTTTAAAATTGATTACAGATTGATTTTTAATCTAACCAAAATTTTAATCCTATCAAAAATTGGTGCATGTGAAGGCACTACTATTATGATGATTGGTTACCTTCAAATGTGGGTAAATGACATTTTAACACTTGATCAATTTCTTCCTGAAGTTTTTTTTGAATTTCAAGATTTTGTGTTAATTCAAATATAGTCCAAGAAATTGCTATACCAGTTGTATGATATCCAGCAACAACAAATATACTAATAAACATATTTATCTAATGCAACAATAAAAAATATTAGATGTTAAATACTAATCAAATAATAAGTAATAATTATAATATAAATAAATAATTACCATTTCATCAGTATAAGGATTATTTGTCTCAGGATCAATTGCTAATACCAAAATGTCAAGCATATCTTTTACCAATACATCTTCACCACCATTAACATTAGTCCTTCCTCTTCTTTTAGAAATTAGATTCTTTAAAGTTTCTTGTAAATAATTAATAGAATTTTGAAATTCTTCTTCACGTGATGCTTCCAGCATACCAAATTGTTTATCAAATAAACCACTTAATGCAATATCATATGCATGTTTGAATGCTTTTAAATCAAGATCTTGTGGTTTATCTATACTATTATTGAGATTATTTGTAAAAAAAAAAAAAAAAAAAAAATCATATACAATGTTTATAAGTGTGATTTTTTCCTCTTGTTACCTACCTTATGATTGCCCTCATTGTTGCCCGTAAAGAAAACTCAAGCAATTCATCTTGCATTCTAAATATGGCATCTTTATCTGAATTCAAGATTTTTTCCCATTGACTAATCAATTCAACCCCAATGTCTCTCATTTGATTATATTTTGTCAACATAACTAATTTAATAATAATAACAATAATAACAAATGAATATATATATTGTAATCAAAGATATAGTATACTTATTTATAAATATATTTATAACCTTCATGTCCTAAAGCTGGCCCAATCAATTCACGAAATTTGGCGGCTCTATCAGCTTCAAATATTTGAAAATTATCTTGCCCAAACATTGGTTCCAAAAATTTGAACAAAAAATTAGGCCTATCACCTATTGATAATGTTGATTTTATAATCCGAGGATCTGTCACAGAAATAGTATTCTCAAAAAGTGGTCCTTCAGGCTTTACTACATGACCTTGAGTTGAATGTAATTTACGTAGATAAGGAATAAATCCACCCGATGATGATAATTCATCTTTATTTTTTGATTTATAATGAAAATAAGAATAAAAAACAAAATAAGCTGGAAGAAAAAGACACAAAATTAATATAAAAAAATTCAAAACATTTTTTTCTTGTATGAGTTTTTCAAAATCCATTTTTTTTATATAATTTCGATAATTGTTACTGTTACTACTTTACTCCTTGGGAAAGTTTTAATTAATTTATCTGCAAAGCCTACGCACTCACTAAAATGGTTACTATAATATTAATATCTTTTTTCTGTAATAGGGATAACGATCTTCGGCGTTAAGCAGAAAGCCGCAGAAATAGCAGAAAATATTAGTCACCTGATTTTGTGATTGATTACCTTACCCTTGTCTTAGATCCTTCGTCTCATTCCAAAAAAATGGGGTTTCGTAATTTCTCTATAAAAACAATGCCCGAAAAAGAAGAAGCTAAAGGCAGATATATTAGGAACATGAGGGTAAGTATTATGTTTGCAAACCATTAGTTCAAACTATAGTTTCTTTTTATAAATCACTTAATATAAATCTTAACATTATTTATTGTTTAAAATTTTGATTTCTTTCTGTTTTCTTAGAGGAATAACATTCTATTTGAAAATAAATTTAAAAAAGTTTAGAGGTGAAGATGTAAGTAATTCAAGATAAATGAGCATTTAAATAATAATTATACAAAAACTTTTGAACTAATTTATTTATTTTGCAATAGATGAGAGTCTGCCAGCCTGGCAACCTTCTCAAGAAAAATGAATACTGTACCATAGGAAGTAAATGGGGAGGTGAAGTGACCTTCTATATAACTTGATGGAATATGAATATGGGGAAGTTGAAAAACTTTACAAAGGAGAAAATGGCACTAAAATTATAAAGATACATTTTATAACCTGTTGATTTTGAAGTGAAAAGAAAATTAGAAACAGTTGGATTAATCTGCTCAGGTATGCTTTGTTATGCAATATGTCCATCACAACAAGCTTCCCACTAAGCCTTATCCACTTCTCTAGTATATGTCAGTATTACGATTACCAGTTTGGTAGAAGATATCAAAAAAAAAAACAATGTTTGAGATGTTCTAAATAATTATAACAATTTTGAAAATTTTGAAAATTTTGAAAGCAATGGCATAACAGAATGAATGAGATATTTTATATTGATATTATATTTAAGTCAGGTGATCGGCGCGAATCTAAAATTCCTTAATTAAAATTTTTAAATTTTTAAAATGAAATATAATAGAAATAATAAAACATTGAGAAATGTCCTCCGAAACAATCGGTGGCAGCAGCAGCAGAAATAGCCACAGCAGCAACAGCAGCAATCACCACCAGACTATTACTATCATAATAGTGGTGATAATATAATAATAATACTTATTATTATTATAATTATTATAATGATGACGATGATGATGATGATGATGACACAGTCATCAATGAAGAGAAGGTGGAGGAGGAGGAAAATGATGGTGGTGGTGGTGGTGGTGATAGTGGCAGTGGTGGTAATGTTGGTGTTGTTGGTAGTGATAGTGGCAGTGGTGGTAATGCTGGTGTTGTTGGTAGTGTTGGTAGTGGTGGTAGTGGCAACAATAATAATGGTGGTAGCAATAATGGTGGTGGTGGTAATGATGGTGGCAGTGGCATTAGCAGTGGCAGTGGCAGTGGCAGTGGTAGTGGTAGTGGTAGTGGTAGTGGTAGTGGTAGTGGTAGTGGTAGTAGTAATTGTGGTGGTGGTGATAATGCCATGGATTTTAAAGTGGTAATGGCAATAAAAAAATAAATAAATAAATATTATTATTATTATCATCATCATTATAACTTGTCCAATATAAATATATTTTGTTAATATTAATATTTAACTTATTCCAAATGATTTGGTAATTAAATTAAATTGAATAATAATATACCAATATTGAAAATATTTATTCTCCTTTTCTTATATATATATGATAATAAATAACAAATATTTTAATCACCATTAGAATCATCTAGTTTTTTTTTACTCATGAAGTTATTTTTACATATTATTAATAAATAATAATCCATAATACATATTAATATAACATCTTTAATCATATTCCTTTTCTAAAATATATAGAAAAAATCAATAACAATAATAATCACATACCAATTATATAAGAAATACATGAATGTTTCCATAATTTTTATTTTAAAATGCATTCTTTGGAGAAGTCTGCACCAGAATTATTTTGTCATTACATTATCCATCAAAAAATTTTAATAATAATAATAATAATTGAAAAGATAAAAAAATAAAAAAAGTAATCAATAATTAATAGTTGATGCAACATTGCATACATATCCTTTAATAATTTATTATTAATAGTACATTGTTATTAAGGAATATCAATTAGAATATTTTGTTGTTGAATTTTCTATCAAATACAAATAATTTCTATATTAATATTCTAAAAATAAAAAATAAAAAATGGCCGCGTAATGATTGTACACTGTTAGATCGTCAGATTGTTTAACCTTTGGAAAAAGAAATTAATATAATCATACATACCTTTTAATAATAGTAGTAACATCAATGCTTGTAATCTTGAAATAATTTTCATCTTTTGGTCAATTGATATGATTTTAACTCAATTTTACATATATACATTATTTATTTATTATTTTCTTTTCTTTTAACTCATATCCATCAGATCCTACTAATGTCACTAATAAATAAATACCATTTAATTTAATAATATATAAAAAATATAAATAATAGAAAAAAATAAATAGTGATAGTATGAAAATTAATCTTTAAAAATAATTACCGCCATCCTTGAAAAGAGTCTGTTACGCGAATCCATTTTTGTGCAAATTTGAAAATATTAATATTAAATAAATATCACCAAGTTAATAAATTTGTTTACCTAAATTGAGATATAATAATATAATAATAATAATAATAATATATATATATTAATATGGAGTTGTATCAAAATGTTTCATTACACTAATTGGTAAAAAAAATTAATAATAGTATAAAAATAATCTTTAAAATAACTAATATTAATATTAATAATCAAGATCTGTTACGCGAATTCATATTCGTTTAAAAAAGCAAAATTTGAAGCTATGTTAATACTTTTCTATAAACAAATTTATGCAATTTAAAAATAATGTTTGGAAATTAGAACTTAACTATTATGCTTATTGTTATGTAAAAAAAATTAAGTCCAAAGATTGAAATTGTGTACATCTATCCAATTTCTTAATTTATTATTATAGAACTTATAAAACGGGTAGACCAACTTCATGTTAAGATTTTCTTCGAGTCTTATTTGTTTGCCCTGGCAAAAAATATGTCAAAATAAAGGGATTTCCATAAATTTTTATTTTTTATAATTCAAGAAACAATCTTGGTTAAATCGGATTTTTTCCTTCGATTTTACATATAAAATTATGCACGAAGATCATTAATTTTATATATGAGTGACACTTGACCCCCTGTAGATCCGCAATGTCCTGCGACTATTAAGAATAATCAAAAAAAAACATACTAAGATTTAAAAAATGGTTTCAACATTCATTATAACCATTTATTTTTGGAATTTCAGCTGGAATTTATTTAAAGAAATGAAAGTTATTTCACTGAGTCATATCCTGAGTTGCATATTCTTTCTATCTTATATGCACCAATACTCAACATTTTATTCTTCAATAAAAAGTATCTTTTTATATAAAAGGTACAAAAACATGAATTTTTAAAAAATAATTTTGATTTCGAGTGATGCAAATAGCGAAAGACATAACAAAGATAAAAAAAATGTGTTAGAATGTACATGAAATCCCTTATTCTGGATATTAAAGTAAACTATGTCTGTATTTACAAATTTAATTTTAGATTGGATTGGATTAAGATTGCTTACTAATAACTGCCAAAACTCTGCCACTTGTCTGATAGATATTAAAGCTTAATGTAAATTATTTATTGAACTATTTATTGCATTTATTCCAAGTACAACTTATTCATATAAAATTAAACGGAATTAGATTTGAATATCCACATAATGTATGCACCGTTGTATCTGAGATGCATATGGGTATAAAATCACAATTTTTTAAAACATTGAATAATGTAACTAATAAATATATTTATTCATTTAGATCTTAAAAAAATAATATTAACATTAGTCAATACATTTGTAGAAATTAAGAGAATATTGATTAATCAAGATTATAGATTGGCACCATTAACTGTTTGACTGGTTCCACTAAAGATTGCTTCTCAATTAATTGTAGCATCTAAAAATTGATCGTGGCTGTGGTTACAGTTGCAGCATATGAAAATTGAATTGCAGCTAATTGTGGTTTTCATCTTTAGGTTCCACAAAACCAAACTCCCCATACCTACCCAAAACACAAGCTCTTTTCAATAAATCCTTCTAAATGATTTTCTGGTTTTGCTACATAAGATTTTGTTTAATTGACTTGATTAGATTTAGGGTAAATATTTGCAATATATATATGTAAATTATTATTATTATCATTTGCAAATTCTAATTAAATAATATAATTTATTTCTAGTTGATTTTAGATGAATCTTATAAGGTTTGATCCATTAGATTCTAAACTTGCAAATTCTGACACCTTGTGGATCATTGACATTAAGAATAATAATTATTATTAATCACAATTATACATGTCAACCTTCCAACAGGGGCGTCTGGATGGTTTGGCGGTTATGTGTAACCCAATTTTAATTAGTAGATTACTAGTAAGAGGTTTAACCTTAAGATCAACGTCTCAAATGGTAAGGTTAACACCCTCGTTGTAGATCCTTGGATTGGGTTGATTTTTATTGCTGACTTTCTTAAACATTAGAAATAATTCTATTACAAACCTTCTTGAGCAAATTGATTTTTTCTTTTATGTTGAATACAACAATGTGCCATTTATATTCAGATAAACATTTTTGTTTGTGAGCATTGATTTTTATTTTTTATTCAATTGATTTTCATTTCATTTTCGTAATTCAGTTCAGTAAGTTCAGCATCAAAAATAATATCATTAGAAGTTTCTTCTAGATTTAATAAATCATTTATTTATAAACTGTAAATATCAAAATAATAATTTTTTATTTTATACAAAGAAGGCATTGGAAGTATTGACATTTATAAAATATACCTTGAGCTACCTCTACCAAAAGAAAAATCTATTGCTTCCGGAAATTTTCTAATAAACTTCAATTGGAATTTTGCACCCTGATAATATTACCCAAAAATGAGGATTGTATTCGATTTACTCATTTTATCACCTTACAAAAGTTCTAACCCTTCAAACCATCCATATTAATTTACCCAAAATTTTCTCCAACCTTTCAAATTTTTTTATATTGACTAAATTTACCCAGAAAAGAGTAATAGTAACCTATCTATGTAGTTTCTGGGGTCATTTTACATTTCTACCGATAGTTGATTTGCAAATATACTTTAAGAGAACCAGATTTTTGTTGATGAGTCTACGATATCCACATGTTTTACTAGTACTAGTATATTCTTGGGAAAAATCGGAAAATGTGACTAGGTTAACATTTGCATTGTGATTCCTCTATAGTAGCCACGTTGTGACATTTCTTGTGTTTAAACTCAAAGTAAATTAGGGTTGTATTGATCCGGTCTCGGTCCTAAAGACCGGTTTTTTAGTCTGGTTAAAGATTGTTTAAAGGCTAACCCAATAGTATTTTGATGTGAATTGCATATTCGAAAGTAGCTTTTTGGTCAACTCGATTATTTTACGTTTTATGGCCAAGTTCCAGTTAACTTTTTAGCTACACTCTCAAGCTTTTATGTCAAAGCTCGTCAATTAATTTATTTTACGAAGTTGTTCTGCTTGCTGCCTCCTTCTTGTATCTGGAAAGCTTCGACGAATCTGTAAGCACACACTTTATGGTACGCTGATCAGTTTATTATAGAAATTTCATATCTTAATAATTTAATTTTTAGTTAAATAACATCATAAACCAAAATAATAGCATTCATGAATCAATTTAAAGTGTTTAATGACATGGTTTTATTAATGCATAATCATAAAGTTTATATATTTAATTTCATGTTTAAAATTCTTCTGCCGTTATTTTTTTATTGATATGTATTTTGGATTTTACAAAAACTTTTATTAGATGATATAGTGAAAAAATAATGTTTGCCTCCAAGAATAAAGTCTTTTATTTATCAAACTTGAAAATAAATGGGAGATGACAAAATCGGTAACAAACATTCATCATTAATATTAATTCTAAAATTTTATTTTCAAAGAACTTGGGATTTTTCTTAAAAGGATGGTCTTAAATTTGAACAAAATACTACATCACCAAGAGTTTCCAGAGTAAGGGAACCAGATGGTTGAACCTTTAAAACATATAAATGAACGTATGCAATTACCCTGATCATCTTAAAAAAACATATGTACCTGATAAGCATACTAAAAAATTGTCATTGTCATTGCCCTTGTCGTTGTCGTTGTTCTTGTTGTTGCCTTTGATTTTTGTATTTTATAATAACAACAAACCTATCTTTAACAATGAAGTAACAAAATGGCTAGTCTTCATACTAATCCCGTGTATAATTATTTTCCTCTGTTTTATATTTTCTTTATTTCTTTTTATTTTTATTTTTATTTTATGGATTTATTTAGGGAGTAGCTCTAGAAAGTGAATTATTTAATGAATTTATATTTGATTAATCTGAAATGAACAATAATGATGGATAGTTTCGATAAATCATGTTCGCGGAAATTATTATCCAAGGCTCGGGCAATACAAACAAAAGGAATTTTAATAAATGTTACACATAAGGACAACATCAGAGATTTATTTTATTTGTTTGTATACACAAAAAAAATTTATCTTACAAGACAAAGTATATATAATAACTTTTTTTATAAAAGGTTACTCTCTGAATTTATAAACGGACAATAAAGAAATAAATAATAAAAATGAGTTATAAATAAATAAAAATATAAAAATAAAAATTCAAATATAAAAAATATTAAAACGAAAAAGGCTGAATCACATATCCATAAAACTTTGGAATATAGTAATATTTTAACAAAATTATTTATTATTATTACATTGAATTTTAGGATAAACGAAGACAAAATAAATTTTATTCAAAATTTCCTTATTAAGAGAGATCTGCTGGTCCTATAAGACTATAATTCGTTCGGTCTTTTAAAACCAACACCACTCACTATAATACTAAATTTAGTCAGTTGTTAAAACATATTAATATATATATATTGCACTACACAAAATTTTGAGTGGAAAATATCACGTAAAAGTAGTTTTGACCAATGAAAAAATTTTTTACACTTGCAAAATGACCTATTTTTTTGAATTGACGTCTTTATTGTCCATTCTTTACTAAAATAGGAAGATATAAACAAACAATGTATTAAAAATTATGTACTCCAGTGTCTGATTTATTAATTTACCAAAGTTATAAAACAAAGCTAATATTAATTATAAACAAAATTAAAACTTCGGGGTTACACGGACATTGTTCACGCAACAAAAATAGCCGATGATGTATAAAACCGTAAAAAGCACAAATGCATAAAAGAAAAAATATTTATATATAAATATGCGTAAAAATAATCGTTTCGAAATCATTTTCCATCAACTAATTTCTTATTTTTACCATATTCTATATTCACATTCCTTTCATATACAATTGTATTGTATTTGATCTTATCTTCACCTTCACTTAATCCATCTACACATTTATTCCTTCCTTACTCCATCCTCTATCCATTAATCCATCCATCCATCCATACATTCATCCATCATTCTATCCTTTAAATTTTAGAAAACTGATTTAAAAATAGACTTTAATTAGAAAGTAGATAAAATTTATAAATAAACAAGACAATGGCTACTAATTATTCTAGTAAACAATTCCGTAATCAAAATACTCCATTGATATTGATGGTTTTGATATGTTTGTTGGTTTTGTCATCAGTTATTCAAAGTACTAATGCAAGACCAGTTAGCAAAATAAAGTCAATATCAAATGAACAAATAAAAACTTTTACAACATTTGCAAATTACGCTAGTGCAGCTTATTGCAGAGTTGAAGATATTGTTAAATGGGATTGTCCAACTTGTAAAACAGTGCCAGAAACTGTTGTTATTAAAGTAATTACCGCTCCCAAAACAGACACTCAAGGTAAAAAGGAATTAAAAAAATCTTATTGTTACTATTATATTATTATTACGATTACTAATTTTCGAAATTTACAGTTTTTATTGCTAAAGATTCTACATCAAAGCAACTCATTGTCTCTTATAGAGGAACCGTAAGGACAAGTTTTAGAAATATATTGACAGATGGATCATTAGTGTTGAGACCTTATCCTCCAGCACCAAATGCGAAAGTTCATACAGGGTTCTTTAAAGCATTTCTTGAATCAAGAAAAGATGTTATTGAGGAAGTAACAAATTTCATGGAGACAAATCCTGATTTTAAAGTTGTTCTAACTGGTCATAGTTTAGGCGGTGGTAAGATAAATTTTATTCATTAAACTAATTTGCTTATTTATTTATTTAATCAATCTATATATTAATATTTTAATATTTAATATTTTGTTTTTGACAAAAAAAGCCATTGCAACACTTACGGCCTTAGATTTGGTACAAAATAATAAAAAATTAGTTTCTGAAGAAAATTTATTTATTTTCACATATGGTTTACCTCGTATTGGAAATCAAGAATTTGCTAATTTTGTTGATAGTCAACTTAAACTCAATCGTATAGTAAATTTTGAAGATGCAGTACCAAGATTACCACCAAAATTCCTCGACTATAAACACAGTGGTAGTGAATTTTGGATATCAGATCCTGCTAAAGCGCCAACTGATGCTATAATAGAATGTCAAGGTCAAGAAGATAATAAATGCTCTTTGTCAGTTAAACCATTAAAACTTAATATTAGAGATCATGAGGGACCATATATTGGTGTGAGCATGGAAGATTGTCCAGATTTTAGTAAAAGTAATTCTGATGAGATTCTTAAATTATTAGAGAAGGCGTTAAATAAAAATAAGTAAGATATTTGTCATGTATTAATAATAATAATGTAATGAGAAATAAAAATTACAAGTTTAATGGTTTCGCGAAAATTTTCTCGCGAGTTTTTATTAAAAAAAGTAAATTAGGTATTATTTATTTCTGCTAACACTCGACTGATCTAGTCATCGTTAGTAATTTACTGAGTAATGTTAAATTAATATATTAATACTTGGATCCCGTATGACCTAATACATTACTATATATAACTTTATATTATCTTGGAACTTATCATGTTGTCATTTCTCTTTTCAATGGATAATTTTCCTCGTGCGAAAGAATTATTAACAATTAATTACCTGAATCAAAATGAAGAAAGGTGACAAGTACTAGTCCAGATTTTAGAGCGCTTTTAAATTAAATAAGAAATACATATTACTTAATCCATTCCATTCCTTTTAAAACAATAAGGTAGAACCGTCTGCTGAAGATAGTATTGAATATTTTTAGGAAGGAACGATACAATACAAAAGTTCGCGAAAAGAGAAAGGTCCTGTGCAAAAAAAACGGATAATAAAAACTTTTATTAAACAAATATGGTGATAAAGGTATTCTAAAACTTGTGGTGAATTATCAAGTATCAGTTATGAGGCACAACCACTTCCAAAACCCATTGTGAATTATTGTCATAATCCTGATTTTGGTCAAAATGTCTATATGACTATGATATAATGATAGGCTTCTTATCTAATTGTTATACAATTGACTTTATGCCATACATAACTCATCGAAATAGAGGTGTTCTATTTGATTGTGGTGTTGCTGGTTCTCGTTATAGTGACAAGATTACAAATCCACTAATCGCAGAAACTTTTAATGATAAAGAACATTTGGTATAGATCTAAAAATAAATAAGCCGATATGTTAAATTTTATACATATCATTCTAAATTAAGTAAATATAAATTTTTTACTGATATTAGATTTCAACACTTATTATGAATAGTGTAATGAAAGATCAAAGGCCAAACATGATGGTGTTCTTTATATGTTATTACACAGAAAAAATTAAATTGTATTTACCGAGATTGTTCATTGAAGATTTATATCTGATAGAAATGCCAAGACATACCTTTAGATATTCTTGCATGGTCGCTAATTCTTATCCAAACATAAATGCCTATTAATTAGTTGTGTTTCTTGATATCGATAGGTGTTATAGAAATGTCATTGTCCATATAGGATCAACGAGAATATTTAATATATAACGAACAATGAATAATTTTTATCAAAATTCTTATCAACCAACTACCATTATTATATATATATTATTTTTTAATAATTAATCAATTTGATTTTACTAATATTTTTTAAAAAAACCATTATTCTCGTATCATTATTATTACGATAAAAAAGAATAGAATGTCCAGGTCCATTTGTTATATTAATTAAATAGTAAATAAAAAAAATAAAAGATAGCAAATAAAAATATTTATTTAAAATATTATTATTATTATTATTATTATTATTATTATTATAAATTAAATAAATAAATATTTTTTTTTGTATATCATTATTATTATATAAATACATCGTCATATTGTAACCCTCAAAAAACCCAAAATAACTAAATTATTCATATACTAATTAACTAATTTAATATTTAAATATTTAAATCTACACCTAGAGTCTACAAATTTAACTATTTAATTAAATAATAAAACAAATAGAACTCAAAAATTGTTATTAATTCAATTATATTGTCAATTATAATTATAATTATTATTCTAATTTTTTTTAATAATTTAAAAAAATATATTTATCCTTAACTTTTATTTTCTCAGCCTTCTTGTTGAACACGTTCAACACGTTTCAACCAATTTAATTTTCCAGTTATTTCACCTTTCATTTTGCTGACTTGATCTGCATATTCATCAGTTTTTTTACTCGTGTTTTCTACATCTATTTTTATTTCCTTCACTTCTTTAATTAGTTCTGCTGTGTATTTTTCTTGGTTTTCTTTCAATTTGGAATAAACACTTTCTAAATTATCCACATTAACTTTACGTTCAGACGTTAATTCTTCGACACGTACACCTGCCATTAAGACAACATCCTCTAGATGTCTTGAAGTTGAATTTAATTCTTGGCGAAGCTCTTTAAACTCTTGTTTAACAGTTTCAACATCTTTGGCGTATCTAGCTTTGAAACTTTGCATTTCTTTAGATAAAAGTTTATACTCGTATTCAGCTTTTTCTTTACAAGCCAAAGCTTCGGATAATTTTCTTTCCAAATCGGATACCTTCAATTCTGCTTGTCGAAGCTTAGTGCTTGCATTATCACGTTCAAATTTCATATATGTACTTTTTTTTTCATAATCTCGTGATGATTCCTCCAACTCTTTTGTCTGTCTTTCTTTTCTTTCAAGCATCCTTTTCAATGAATCAATCTCAAGCCTTAGAGTTTGATGTGTTGCCGTATGTTCTTGTACTTGTCGTTCAGATTTTTCACGAGAAATTTTTGCAGTTTGAGCTTGAGTTTTCGATTCATTTAATTCTTTTCTTAAATTGTCTATTTCAACTTGTAAATGCTCAATAAATCTACCAGTCGTAGATTCGTTGGTCGCTATAACATTTGATGAATTTGGTTGACGTTTATTATTATTAAGTTGCTTTTGTACTGTATTAAGCAATGCATTTCTTTCTGCTAGATCGTGTCGAAGATTATGAACTTGTTGTTTAAGGGAGTTGACTGTACCCGAATCTACTATAAATTTATTAATAAATAAATTTATAAATTTAATAAAAATCATACATGTCAAATATATATATATATAAATATATATATTACAGGTTTGGGTTTAAAGAGTTATAAATTATAATGTAAAAAGTATATATTTATTGTAAAAAAAAATTTAACAATAAATAACCACTTTTTGACTATTTGAAACTGAATATAGATTCGTTATAAATAATTCTTTAATTGATAAATTTATTTATTATATGTAAAATGTAATGATTACTTACCAAGTTCTCCATTATTCATTTCTGTTGTTGTGTTAATAACTGTATAGTCTGACAGTTTGCTTGTTAATGAGAAATCGTCGAAATCTAGTTCAGGCAAAATTTTGAATAAACAAAATCAAAAAAAAAAAAAAAAAACGAGAAAAAAACAACTATAAAAATTCAAACCTTTTTAGATATATTTTACGTATGTGTGTGTGTGGTGGATGTGTGTGTGTGTGAAAAACCACTATAAATAAATAACCAACTTCAAACAAAAGAGTGCAGATTAAGGATTAAAAAAAAAAAATATATAAATTTAGATTATTTATATAAGTTTTTTTGATAAATAAAATAAATTTCTTGAGCTTGTCAAAAGAAAGTTGTTAAATAAAAAGAAGTTGTAAAATAAAAATAGTTAAATAAATAAAAAATAATTTTTTGTTTATTGAAAAAAGTTAATTAAAGAAGTTATAATTTTTGAATGCAAGGAATCAAAAGATTTCAGGGGCTAAAATTTGACAATGCGGGATTGTATAAATTTGGAATTGATATACAAATGCAACAACCAATCAATTAACGAATTTTGCTTGATACGTTACAGTACAGTAAGGGAGATTTCCAAATTTGGTTGGGAAAAATTCGACCCCTCGTCGATCAATTCATATGACCTCGAATAAATTATAATTAAACTCATATAAAAAAGTGATATCTTTAATTTCGCTGGTGATTTTACGAGATCACTACTCCATTTTCACAATTATAATTATCAGAGGATCAGATTAACAATGGTAACACGAATTAATTTGTTGATTATGATTTTGCATTCTTATTGGTTGATTTAATGATCAACAAAGTGATTGACAGACTTTAAATATTTTATAAAAACTATATTATTTTCTACCTAAAAAAAAAATGTTCGATTTGCCACCTGAACTTTTAACTAAAAATATCCAAATACATCAAAGATGACTATAAAACATTATATTCTTGTATTCTTGTCAACAAACAATGGCATTATATTAATATTTCAACTTTATGGAAAAATCCATTTTTGTTTGTGAAGACAGCATCAAAATAATTAATTGTTTATTGGAAGAAGATAAGGATTTCTTAACTAGAAATCACATTGGATTAACTTTGGAACTATTGGAGAAACCACTGTTATATAATTATGCCAGATTTAGTACTAGTCCTTCTGATTATTATGGTTTTCAAATACTGATAAAAATTGGTGCATCACAAATTTTACAAAAATAAATTAGTAGAATTTATTTTAGACCATTCAGCAGGTATTAGAGTATGTAGTACTATTAATTATATAGATTGTAATTTGTTAATTAATCATCATAGATTTGATAATATCTTTCAGAATCTTTATAAATTAGAATGTTTTAGTTCTGTTAATAGTGAAATTTTTGATAAATTATTAAATGTTTGTAAAAATATTCAATCATTAAAAATATATTACAATAGTAATGATAAATATATATATAAATTGCCACAGCTAATTAAAGCACAAAAGCAAATTAAATATTTAATTATTGAAGCAGAAAATGAACAAATTTTACCAGATGAATTAAAAGAAGCAATACTAACACATTCACAATCAATAACTTCTTATGAATCTGATGGAGAGATTAATTTGGAAAATTCATTAATACCAACATTTAAAAATTTAGAGACTTTATCAACAATTGTTGATTATAGATTAAATAATTTGAAAAATATTTCGCTGCCAAGTATTGAAACTGTGAGGGTATGTGTTGCATATCAATCATTCCTATTAGACTTTGTCTGATTTTATTAATATCAATGGAAAAACAATTAAAAATCTGGATGTTGATTTTAATAAGGAAAACTATAACACTCGGGATGGCAAATTTATGAGGAAGCTATTTAAATCAATTGCACAATCTTGTATAAATTTAGAAAATTTATCAACACTTTATGATGATGAGTTTGATCAGGAATTAATAGGAGTACTCAATAGTTGTACAAAGTTAAAAAGTATTGTACTTGTTAATGCTTTTAATGATTCTCATTTGGGTTATTTTGGCAAAGATGGATTTTATGGACTTGATGGTGATAAAATATTAATGGTGTTAAATCAAACACTACCAAAAAAATTAGGAATGATTTGTGTTTATGGGCTTATAATATTAGTGACTATTCATTAAATATTTTAATGAAGAATTGGAGAGAACCTAAACCTTTAACAATGAAATTTTGTAATGAACATGATGCAATAATGAAAACATTAAAAAAATATCAAGATTTAGGATTATTAAATTAGTTAATAATATTTAAAATTGTTACAATAGGAAGATTTCATTTCATTACATTTATATAACAAAGAATGGTTGATTGTCATTTGACATTATTTGTGGTTAGCATTAACTTGATATTAATGGCAAGAGGTGGTTTCTGTGATATTATTTCGTTTTATTCATTTTACAAAATATAAAGTATTAATTCATGATTTGATACAACAAATTCTATATTGTTATTTTTGTTATTGTTAAGGGATTGTAAAATTATAAATAATAAGGTCTTATCCCCTTTATAAATTACAATAATTATATTTATAATCAATATAACTACTATGGTACTATGGCTTAAGGAAAGAAAATAAAATGAAATCACTTTGCTACTACTATTTATTATTATTATCACTGTATAGGAAAAATGTTTTAATGGATTCAACAGAACCAGACAAAGTGAGCATTGGTATTACCAAGAATTTCAGGGATCAAAAATTGAATTACGGCACGCGTAACAATAATTTGGGCTGCATGTATTAATTAATGTGTTATATATCACTCTCTATTTTTATATATATAATCAAGGGAAATATCACATGACTATTAGTAAAAAAAAAGGATTGTTCAAATCCGTTGTGACAAGAAATCCGCTATGACGTTAATTAGTAAGGAAATTGAAATCTATGAAAATATTTAATTTTTATATGTTGATAAACGAATTAACAAAGCAATTAAAACTTTATTATTATTATTAAGATCAAGAAAAGCTTAAAATATGGTAATATACTGTATGTGTATATAATTTCATTTCTAAAATTTTGATTATTTTATATTACTCACATTAAATGGTGATAGCATCTAAAAAATCTGGCAATGGCTTTAAACTAGGATCTGGAAAATGTAACCAATCTTGTACTTTCATTTTGTCTTCTTCTGGTGTATTGATCATAATTTTTTTCCTAAACTCCTTTTGTTCAAAAATTTCATTTTTTAGAATTTGAAAAAAATTAAAGATTTTCAAAAAGTACACTATCGAATCTAAAGAAAATGGAATTATGCAAGATGCAAGTTCCACAGCCAAATACTTCCTTTTATCAAATAGTGAACCCGAAAAAAAGTGTTAATCTATCCCCAATTACTTGTATACTAAATGATTTGATTTTTTTTGCATCTTCAATCTTGCAATTAAGATCATTTCCAAATATGCAGCACAAATTACAGACTGCCATCATCAACAATTTTTTTATATCTCCTACTGTATGTGATTCTTGTGGATTATAAGGTGGACCGGAAACCTCAACATCCACAATCTCTTTGCCATCTACCAAATGGGTGACAAGAAGGTCAGTCTTTCTTAATCTAGCTTGCGTCATAAACATTTTATTGGCAATCTTAATTGAATCCACTTCTTTTTCAATCCAATCGTACTTGATTTCCGGAAATGCATTTCTGAATGACTTGAATATTGGAGACATACATTCAACAGTAAATGTTCGCTCAGAGATTTCACGATCAAAAATTTTTGGATTTCTATATTCGAAATTTGACGTAAAGGCTAAAAAAGAATGTTTAATAAAAAAAGAAACCTTCCGGTTTCTGATTGATCGCTATAGTGTGTTGTTGTTTCCAATATTATTTTTGATCCAACGACACTAGGATCTGCATCGAATATGGATTCCAACTTCTTTACAATACTGTTATCTAAAAATAAATTTTCAATCTTTCCTATTAATTGTTTGATTTCTCGATATAATTGATGGCAGAATGAAATGCACAAATAATGTATGCCGACGAATACTGATCATACATATGTTTGGAAATTATCGGTTTATTTGGTGTGAAAATCAAAGGGCTTTCTGGTGTATCTTTTTCGATATTATTGATAGTAGGAATTTGTGTGAATTGCTATTGGTCAAAAATTTATGAAAGTTAGGAACTGATAGCATTGATAAAACTTGATAAAAAATCTGGATTATAAAATATAACAATACATACTGTATCATTGATTGCTATTTCATCCTTCATGAAATGGTTTTTAGTGACTAGAATCAGACATGAATTGCAAGTATAAAATCAACACAAAGAGGCTTACCTAGACCTTTTATGATTTTCATCTCCACACTGGGGATCTAATGTTCTTTTTTGACTTCGTCATACATTGTTTTCTTTATCAGCCTTTGGTTAGAATTTTCAAGGATTAAATTGTAATGCAAAAGTAAGCTACGTTCACAACATATGACAAACAATGAATGAGCTTACAGAATAAACTTATTAAAAATAAAGATACTTACTGGTTGTATTAATATCCGGGTTTAATGCAGAATCTGAAACATATATTACAAAGTCAAACGAAATGTATGAGCTGTGTTATAAAATACTTACGAAGTATATAACATTTACTTACCTTCAGAAATACAATTAGAGCTGTCAACTTCGTGTACATTACTGTCTTCTAAAGATTTATTCTCCATAATATGCTTCATAGGTATTCTTTTCTCTTTAACTAACGGTTTCTTGAATCCATTTCCCAACATTCCTTCTTCCTAGAAGACAAAATAAATTCAAAAAGTTAACAAATTAATTCCATCAAAAAGATCAATTTATTATAAGGCCTACCATATGCAATTGTCTTTCATGATTTATTTTTAGTTTTTTTTGTTGAAGATCCCAGAAATGTTAACAATAAAGCAGAAGATTCATTAATTAATTTTCATTACTAAATCGCTCAATATTGAGTACAACTACGCATAATCGAGCACCACTGACAAACACTTACCAGACACCGCCTCGCCATGCTCGTCTCCGTTTTTTCTTCTGTTATATTTTCTCTTCATTGTAAAAATAAAAATTAGTTAAAAAAAAAAAAAAAGGAACACGTAAAACAAAATAAATTATTGTTATTGGCACTTGGTGTCGCACAAGGATTTTTTTTTTTCGAATTGATTTTTTTTTTTTTTTTGGAAAAACAATCTTATTTTTGACAAAGGCGAGGAAACATGAGTGTTGTTGTTTGGTTCTGAAGACGTGTTAATAACTAACCAGAGGTACTATTTTTTATTTGTATTGATATATATATTTTTACTATTTTTTTTTTTGTATTGATGTGTCTTTTATTTTATAAATATTTTTATTGGAATCAAAACGCGGAACAGAGCTTGCTGGGTAATTATAAGATGAACAAACGATTGGTATTTTACTTTGCATAATCGTTAATAATATTAATATAATTTAACTACAAGATGTCAAGGCAGTACACCATTGAAAAAGAAACATTTCGATATGTGGTGTTTGATTATTGGAAATTAGCAGACGTTGAAGCACGCACGCTACCTTGAACACTTTACAGTCATTCACATGTCTTTCTCGTGTACACAAGGCTAATCTGACCAGCGACGCCCTATGGATATGATGCAACTGAATTTCAGGGGGGAGGCGCATGGCCCTGGAGTTTACCGAGGCTGCATCAATTGTCAATGACACTTGATAATCTTCCCAAACCAGAGAAGGCTGCTGGCATGTTAGCCAAAAAGTTGCCTGCAACAATCCTACCTCTAGGGTAAGGATGGCTCTGTAACCAGGTCGCAACTCTGGAGGAATATTAAAAGAATCTGCAACTCGTTTCAAGCACAGGAAGTTACAATTCAGGGTGGGGTTGGTGACCCTGAAATTGCATTTGGGCTCTGATGTTAAGAGGAAAGTTGTAAAATAGTGTTTGTTTGTATAATTATTTTCATTAATTCTCTGTTTCTTTGATACTAACCAATTTATAATTTTGGGGGGATTGAATGGGGGTTTGCCCTGTCCTATAGATTAAAATTATTACATGATTATATATATCTTTGCCAGCAATATGGCCAACAAGAAAAAAGTTATAAAATGGTTCGGATTTTGTTTGGTATGTTATACATAAATTAATCATTTTCATAAATTCTCTGCCCTTTAAATTTTTGTTTGACCAACTGAATTTGTTATTTAATTGGGTTAGGGTTGTTGGTGAGACCAACAAGTCAGCAACCCAGTGACAGCCAGCCTGGTCTGAGAGGAAGATAAAGAAAAATTTTGTCCAAAGCCTTCCAACTTGTTCAAGTCACTTTCACCTGTGGAATAAAATTCTATGGTGCTGAATTGTGCTTGATTGCATAGCGCTTGCTTGTTTGTGACAGGAAAATTTAATTAAATCTGACACCTGCAATCAACATCAGATTTATTATTCATAAGGAACCATAATTGACAATCAGGAAAAATAAATTATTATTGTGAACCCCAGAGATCTGGGTACACACACATTGTTAAAATTTTCATTTTTGCACAGCCTTGGTATCATTACTACTTGGGTGATGCAATTGTTTGTTATGTCAATGATGATATCAATGTATTTAATAAACATTGTGATTTAGTGTAGCATATGTAAAATGCATCATTCATGTTCAAAGGAAAAGTTAAAAAAGTTTTTTTTTTCTCTCTCTTTTTGATTCAAATAAAATATAGAAAAATAAATAATTATTTAAATAATTCTTTTATAAATTGTTATTGATGAAAATAAAGTATTAAAAATATTTATTAATTGTTTACCTTCTTAAATATTTTGTTCTTTGAATGATTTCTATCTTTCTCTCTCTCATCTCAATTTTCAAAAACCTACAAAGTGAACACAAAATTATATATATAGGAATAAGTGTATATATGAAAAGTAATAGTAAATATAATGGTTCTAATGAATATCAAAAAGCAATTGATTTTTTAGAAAAAGGTTGTGATTGTGGTTGTTCTTCAAGAATTCCCAAAAAAGAATACGCTGATCAGTTTATTATAGAAATTTCATATCTTAATAATTTAATTTTTAGTTAAATAACATCATAAACCAAAATAATAGCATTCATGAATCAATTTAAAGTGTTTAATGACATGGTTTTATTAATGCATAATCATAAAGTTTATATATTTAATTTCATGTTTAAAATTCTTCTGCCGTTATTTTTTTATTGATATGTATTTTGGATTTTACAAAAACTTTTATTAGATGATATAGTGAAAAAATAATGTTTGCCTCCAAGAATAAAGTCTTTTATTTATCAAACTTGAAAATAAATGGGAGATGACAAAATCGGTAACAAACATTCATCATTAATATTAATTCTAAAATTTTATTTTCAAAGAACTTGGGATTTTTCTTAAAAGGATGGTCTTAAATTTGAACAAAATACTACATCACCAAGAGTTTCCAGAGTAAGGGAACCAGATGGTTGAACCTTTAAAACATATAAATGAACGTATGCAATTACCCTGATCATCTTAAAAAAACATATGTACCTGATAAGCATACTAAAAAATTGTCATTGTCATTGCCCTTGTCGTTGTCGTTGTTCTTGTTGTTGCCTTTGATTTTTGTATTTTATAATAACAACAAACCTATCTTTAACAATGAAGTAACAAAATGGCTAGTCTTCATACTAATCCCGTGTATAATTATTTTCCCTTATTTATATTTTTATTTTTTTTAATTTTTTTATGGATTTATTTAGGGCCTTTGTTTAATATTAATGATAGTTTTGAAAATAAAGCATAATAATACATATTCGCGGAAATTATTATTAAACAAACACCTGAAATCTTTGGTAACACCAATGTTCACTTTGTCTGATTTTGTTGCAGCATGTTCCATATAGTTTAGGCAATTTTATAATTTTACCATTGTTGTTGGGTTGGATCTACTCCTGTTGGATTATGTGCACAGGCATGTAACAAAAAGGTTGAGTTTTTTGTGCGTACTAATCATACATGTTATTATTATTAGTAGTAATAATTAAATAATCAACAAAAAACAATAAAGAAACATATTATTATTGATTAATTAATTAATACCTAGCAATCCATTAAAATCAAATCTATTTCTAAACTGGAATCTTTAAATACAGCATTATGATTGCCCCATGTTGGTTTAGGTGAATAGATTTTTTTAACATATGGATAATATCTAGATAAAAACACTCCTCTAATTTTAAGAGCTCCTCCTGTTCCTGAAATTGATTGAGTGATTGAAATCTATAAAGAAAATGCGTTTTAGTTAATTATACTTATTAAAAAGAAACCTTTTATTAGCAAAAGTTCATCAGCTTACTAATCCATTTTTAAAGGTTCAGAATCTTTACTGTAAGCCAAAAGAGCTGCACCTTTAGTAAACTAGAAAGACTGGTAATATGAAGATATCCTTATCAAGTAATTTTTTTCTCCTTTAAAATAATAAATAATAAATCAATTTTTTTTTACATGTTAATTTCATCAATGGAGATTAAATATTTTAATTTAATTTAATTGAACCTTTCTGACAGAATTCAAAACATATGGTCATCTCTATTGGCACCAACTCCCAAATTCATGTTTTTGGGATTGGTATCTTTTTTATAAGCCTAAAATTGCATCAGGTGGATCTTTTTGATTTTGTAATAAAATGATAACAATACATATATCAAATTTAATAAAAAATTTTATAAACCAAATTTAACCTTGAAGAATATGAGGCCAACTAGTAATAAAAGCACAATATTGTTGCAACCATTAAATAAAAAAGACCATGTGAAAAATTGTCAGAAAACATTTTTTTTTGTAAAATTACAAATAACTCTATTTTTTTAAAAATTGGATTTTTATTTATTAGTAAATGTTGCAAGCTTTTATTAATGACAATAAATAGTTTATTATTTATATAGCATCTTTTATATATAAATAAATATATATACACAGTTAATATTAAATTAATAATTAATTAAAATATAAAATCAATGTTTAAAAAAATAGGATTTTACCAGTTAATATTTTGTTTAATTTTGAAAATTTTGATGCAACTGATAAATCAATTGTTTTAT
>CAUDNR010001857.1:39006-50715 GCA_958430865.1 Entrophospora sp. SA101 | reverse complement strand
CTTTTTATATCACAGAAGTTATCCAATTATTTTCGTCGATCATCAGGTGAAGCGATACTTTTTTCAAGGGACTGTATATATACTTTCTAAAAAGTAGCAGATATATTTGAAAGAGTTAAAGAATATCTGTATGTTAAAATGAAAAAGTTCCATCTTGCTACTTGGTTCGTACGTAAATTAAAAGAAATAACATTGCCATCAATTTCTGGAGATAGTTTCTAAATTTGTACTAGTTACCCGACGAAATTACACACCGTTCGTGATACATAAATTAAAGTTCAATTTCAAAAAATCTTGAATCTGATCTGCAATTCAGAAAATTTATTTTTTTTTTCAATTTACTAACACACAACATTCTTATTATTCACTTATTCAAAGTATGAAAACTTTATCAACAATAACATCAAATAAAGTCATAATAAACAATACTTATCGTAAAATATCATCATCAGCATCAATAAATAAAAAAAAATATGGTTCGATAGAATTTATTTCTCTACATTCTAATATTAGAACAATCCTACCAATTTCACCCGATAAAAACAACAAACTAATACCACAGTCATCTTTATCACCTCTATCGTCAACTTCAACGTCACAAACTATATCATCAAGGGCAAAAAAAGCTCTCCAATCATTCAATTACTGTTTTAATAATAATAATAGTGATAATAATTTTATCAGTTCACCATCATCAAGACAAACACTATCATTAAGACCACAAACAAGAAAATATTCACCGCAACATTTTTATCATAATCGTATAATAGATCAATATGTTTCACAGCCTTTAAAAACTATCACTATGCGACAATTGGTGGTTTTTGGGCGTAATTTAACAGAAGAAAGATTGTTAAAAAGTGGCAATTATGTACGTACAGAATTACCGGTTAGATTGGCTTACAGAATAAGAGATTTTCAACGACTACCATTTATAGTTGGTACCAACCCACACATTGCAGAGGTGTATGATTTGTATTGGTCGGCGTTTGAGAAATTGAGAAAGATACCGACCATTAGAACAATGGATGATAATATTGAATGGTGTGAAACGATCAAGGGATTGTTGAAGGAACATTTGGTTGTAATACCGAAATTGGCAATGGGCATAAATGAGTGTTCGGACCACTTGCCAGTTGATAAGTTGGACAAGTTTATGAATACGATGTTAAGATCTCGTATATCAAGAAGAGTTTTAGCTGAACAACAAATTGCCTTGACAGAAAATTGGCATGATCCAAATTATAGTTATGGACAAGAGAATTACGATGGAAACATTGGGATTGTTTCAACAAGATGTAACCCCAGAGATATTGTGGAAAGATGTGCTAAAATGACTAGAAATTTATGCAGAAAGGCATATGGTGTGGAACCGCCAGACATTGTGATTGATGATAATGGTGAGGACATAACATTCACTTATATACCTGATCATATAGAGTATATACTTTATGAATTATTAAAGAATTCTATTAGAGGCGTAATAGAGAGTCATAAAAACACTTCTTCGGCAACAGATAAATCATCATCTTTAACTTCATATCCACCAATAAAGGTTACAGTATGTTCTAATCCTACGGATGTTTATTTTCGCGTATCAGATCAAGGTGGTGGGATATCAGATGATTTATATTTAAATATTTGGTCATTCTCACGCAAAAAAAGTAGCAGCAGTAGTAACGATAGTATGAACAGTACTGTTGACAGCGATGAAGTTAACGATCGCAACAATAACAACAACACCACCACTGCTCCTGATGTTGACAAATCAAATAAATTTTCAAATTTTCAAAAAGTTCCAAAATTGGCAGGGAAGGTTGATGAATATGAAAGTTTAATCATACCGCCAAAATTAAATTTAGGTATTGGACTGCCGATGAGTAAAGTTTATGCAGAGTATTGGGATGGCGGATTGGAATTGGTTACAATGGATGGTTTTGGCACCGATTCTTATGTTAAAGTAAGCAGACTGGGTAATAGAGAAGAAAATTTAGAATAATATTTATAATTAATACAATTGTATTTGTAAATTTGAAAAAAAAACTATTTATTTCAATAAATAATATATACGGAGCAACAGACCAAAATTTAAGCCTAGTTATTCTGAAATCATGGATGTTTGTTGTAAAAAAATTTTGTTTGTTTATTTTTTAATTGAGCATTTTATAATTCTTACACGAATTATATAAAGAAATAAAATTTTCAATCATTTTTTAGTGATATAAAGATAGAAAGCTAAAGTATGTCAACAATGCAAAAATAATATATAAAACGTGCAATCTTGTCGTACATTTACTTCACTCAACCAAAGTCGTTTAGAGATTCTTATGACAAGTAGTCCATTTTTGGAAGATAGAAACCAAAAGTATATCATTAAATTATACCATAGTTATATATAAAATTTGCAATCCTCGCCTTGCCATATATTTTAACATTAATTCAACCAAAATGTCCTGTTTGATCGTTTTTGCTCCGATTTATGTTCGCCATATTATAAACGTAAAGCAGTTTATAATTGAATAAAGTGACACATACGCACATATTTAACAAATGAAGATGTTAAAGAAAAAGAAAGTTGGAAGATAATGAATGATAATGTAAATGTTTGATTTTAAACAATATTCGAGATCAGTGTATAAAAAAAAATTGGGTCACAAGAAAAGGACAGGGGACAGGCATTAGCCACAATTACCTGTACCCTGTCCTTTTCTTGTGACCCATTAGAATTGCTTCAATCTGAAATTAAGACATTGGAAGCTAAATTAGATTTAGCATAAAAAGATTTGTTCATGAAAGAATCCGAGGTCTTGTCCCTCAAATCTAAATTAGCTGAATTATCCTTAAAAGTTAACAAGCTGGAGCAATTGAAATTGGAAGCCATACCTCGATTTTCATCTGATCAGATAGAGTTACCATCGGGAGAAGCAAAGCTTCGGATCTCTGATTCATCTGCAGTTAGTGGAGGCAATGAGAAAAATATATCAAATGTCTTACAAAGTGATGCTCCTGCATCTAATAAACCTAAGTTAGATTTTAGTAAGTTTTTAAAACGTAGAAAAAATATGGATCAGACAGAAAAAATTGATACTCCCAAGTCTAGTGATACTATAAATAAGGCTAACAATGAAGCAAAACTTCAAATACCTGATTCTTCGAGATCAACTAATATGAAGTCTTCTATCAGTGAAGGTTAGGGATGTTAAACAGCTGACTCAACTGTGGTTGAACCATGGTTGAACCATGGTTATGAGAATTAAAGAAAAGCTTTTTCAATTAATTAATGAAATGAATCTTAATGATAAAGCCCTTGTGCTTACTACAAATAATGATGCAAAAATGATTAGATGTGGTAATCTTATGTTATACAAATTAGAAGAAACTTGTGAACATTGTGATTTTCATCACTATAGATGTGCTGTTCATATTTTAAATTTAGCAGTAAATCATGGAATGGTACTAAGAGCTCCTATTATTGATAAAGTAAGAAAGTTTGTAAATAAAATTCATAATTCAACAAAATTTTGTGATGAGCTATGGGATTATTTGTAAAGAAATGAAAAAAAATTATTGTAAGCCTGATCTTGATGTTGCTACCAGATGAAATAGCACATTTTTAATGTTGGAAAAATTTAAACATATGCACGAAGAACTTAATTGTTTAGTTAATAATAATAATAAAATTTTAGAATCAATTTATCTTAATAATAATGAGTGGGAAGAAGTTCAAATCAATGATAATTTTATTAGATCCTATGTATAAAGCAACTAAAATGCTATCATCTTCATCATACCCAACTGTTAGTGATATTTGGTTAACTTTCATAGGAATTTTTCAACACATTGAGTTATATATAGAAAATCAAAATCATTCAATTGAAAAATGTATGATGGCAGATTCTATACGTAAAAAACTAGAAGATTATTGGACAATTATAACAATTATAGATAAATCTACTATTATTTCAACTTTATTAGATCCTTGTTCAAAATTACTCACTTTTTCAATAGAAGAAAAAAGAAATCAAGCTATTAATATGCTTCATTCTAAAATGAATAATTATACATCAAAATTAAAAACTCAAATTCTGAAAATAATATTTTAAAATCTTCTAGTACTAGATTATTTTTTGAAAATTTAATTACACAACAAAATAATCAAGTTAATCAAGCTCAACCTTGACCAATCGAAGATGAGTTAGAAAGATATTTAGCTTTACCATCAGTATCTTCAGATTCATTACTTTGGTGGAGCCAATATGAAGATAAATTTCCAGTTTTATCTAAAATAGCACAAGATTACCTTGCTATTCAAGGAACAAGTGTTCCATGTGAGCAAGCTTTCTAAATGGCAGCCCACACAATTACAAAAATTCATAATTGTCTTCATCCCAATACAGCACATGCTGCTTTATGCTTAAAAAGTTGGATAGATTATGAAGCAAGTATGTTATAATCAATCTAGTTTTTAATTTTTAATTATATTATATTTTATTTTTTTTTTTTTTTTTTTGTTTTAGGAATGAATAATTAATGTTTTTGTCATTTTAAAATTAATAAATATAAATTGTATTTCATGTATATATTATATTAAAAATCGTTGTTAAAATTAACCACTCATATTTAAAGTATGTGATCAACAACGGTTATTAAAATTGACCAATCAGATCTTAGTATATGATCGACAAACCGCGGTTCAAACCGGTCTAACACGGTTTTTAAACCGAACCGAACCGACTCAACCATTTAACATCCCTACATATATAACATTGTAACGGTTGCGCCGCATATCGTGTAATGTTATACTGAAGATCTTTATATTCATATTTCTACTTATGTATTTCATGTATTACTCATCTGATGTAAATAATTATTTAGAATTAGTAATTAGTTGATAAGCATATTATTGAAGAGTAGAATAGCACATATCATGTTATTTGTACTGCCCCAAGAGGTATAAATACATTTGGCTTTAGACCAAGTTAGAAAGAATAATTGAATAATTGTTAATATTTTGATAACAAACTTGATAACAATAACATAATAATAACTCTTAATAAATATATAACCCTTACATAAAATAGTCTTTGACTATAAGTAACTAATAAACCCAGTGTGATTAACCCCCAGCCTTCTAATGATTAATGGTCTGGCCAACCTTTAATTATTAGTTGGGAACCCTTTCGATTATCCAAACTTCAGGTTGTAAGGTAAAAGAGTTATTGGCTCTAAATTGAAGGTTCTAGGAAAACCAGACATGTGCCATTCGTAGGCTATCTAGACTAAGGTTGTAAGATAGTGAAATCAACTGTAAATCAGAGGTTCTAAGAAAACCAGACATTTGGGCTTAGGGTCAATAGGCTGTAATTCAGGGGCCAGCTGTGTGCCAAACATAAGAATTACCTGGTAAGTGAGTAACTTAGATCACACACTCACAGTATATTTTAAATCTTTTAATTGATAAAGCTGAAATTGTTTTTGAAAAAAGATAGTTTTGTCCAATACATATAATAAGTATCTAAATCAATCTACTTTATTTTAAAATCTCACAATTTCAGCCATTAAAATTAGTTTCGTCAAAGTTTAGGCCAATTAATTTTGGCAATTTTGACACACTAAGCATAGTTTCAGTCACCATCACTAGCTTGAATTAAGTTGAGTTGAATCAGTTTGAATCAAATTATATATTTGAATCAGTTCAAATCAAATTGAATTGAATCAGTTCGAATCGAATTATATATACTTAATATTCAAATCAAATCAGAATACAATTCAAATTTGATTTAATTTGATTCGAACTGATTCAAATTAAAAATTAGGTGATTCAATTTGATTCAAATCAGTTTGAATTTCATTGATACGTATGTTTGGAGCATTAAATTGAATGTTGATATAAAGATAAACATCCAGCTTCATTGTATGTCAAAAAATTTTTGCTTGAGAAGGTTTTTGTGCAAAGGGTTTGGTGCCTTTATTTTGCTTCCTGCAGATAATGGATGGTGAATTTTATGTTAAAATACTCAAAAATCATCTTGGAGAGAAGTGATGCTTTCAGCAAGGTAACAATCCCAAGCACACAAGTCAAGTAGCTAAAACATTTCTTGCTGATAATGTGCCTAAGGTTATGGATTGGCTTTCTTGTAGTCCTGACTTAACCCTATAGAAAACTTATGGGCCATTGTTAAACACAATGTTTAAAAATGAATTCAGATGATTTGGAGAGGTTTTTGACAGAGGAATGGAATTCTACTCAAAAATTTGTTTTAAATTCAATGAAATGCTGTTGTGAGTTGGTTATTGAAAGTAATTGCAAAAAAATCAAATTTTAAGTCTAATAAAGTTCATTCTGTAGCTTTTTTGCTTTTAAATGGTATATTTATCATTGGGTTTGATGTGACTTTCATGAACCTATGACGAATTAGTAAAGTTAAGTTTTTTGCCACACACTGTATTATCCAAAAACCTACATCTGCTTGTTACAAAATCAACTGTTGTCAATAAACTACAGATATAATAATAATAATAGAGTTAATAACACAAGCAAATATATGATAATTATGATGATAATAAATTATAATTTACTAAATTACAATGCTTCAAAGGCTTCAATAGGTAGTAAATCAATTTAGTCATGCTCTCCATTCTCTTGCATTTGACCCATAATATGAATGTGGCTTTATTTCACCTGCTGGAACAAAATTTACAATTATACCTGTTATGGAATGAAAAAAAATCAATGTACTATTGCTTTAAATTTTATAAAAAAAGGAAAATTTGACTGATTTCATTGAATGAAGTAAAATAATCATGTGTAACTGGAGATGAAGAGGTGGAGGAAGATATAACTGAAGAACATATAATTGCTTTAGACTTTAAAAATGCTTATGATTTAATTAAAGATTGGTAAATTTCAAAAATGTGTAGACTTTACTCCAAAACAAAATAACAAATATTTATTTCCATCCAGTTTTTCTTTTCGCATACACTCCTTTTTTCTATAAAACAATTGAAATTAGCATAAGATATTGAATGTCACTTTTGTCACATTTGATCTGCAACAGTGTCCACTATGCTGTGTAGCGAGTGATTTAAAAGAGGCTCGGGAATTATTTATCCTCGTCGATCATATATAAAATCACATGACTACACTCTGCCCTTTTAAAATCTTTTGTATATAATAAATAAACCATTGAACCAAAAAAAAATTTTTCTTTTTTTAATAAAATTTTAAATAAATATACGTAAAGAATAAAAAAATTAATTTGGAAAAAAGGAAATAAATATCGCTCTTAACGGGTCAACTCACGAGCTGAACCAAGCCAAGCTCTTTGTATATGTGTGCGGCCTTAATAATATTTTCACATCTTATTTGACTCACGAGCCAAGACGGGCTGGCTCACCCGGAGCTCTAGGAGTAATAAATTTATACTTGACATAACCTTACTGTACAAAATCCATATGGATAAATTCCTTGATACCAATTCCCAAATGTGCTTCTTGTTAGTCTAGGGTGTGTTGCCCTATTTTTTTTTTTTTTCAAAATAAAAAAAATATAATTAATATACATATACTACTAGCAAAAAATTAAATATAATTCATAAAAAAATAAGATTTTTGCTTACCATGAGCCACCCAAAATTACATGTTTATCATCAAAGAAATTTGCCGAATAACCAGGACAAAGTTTACTAGGTTTAAATCCCGAGTGTTTAACAAATTCACTTGATGTCCATTCCCATCCAGATCCTAATGTTTGAATTTTATCACTATTGTTTGGCACATCAACTGGATGCCATTTCTTAAACCCTACGTTTGATTTTAAGTCCATTGGTGATGATGATGATGATGATGATTTATGTATTGCATAGAATGCGCTTAATTCCTCTTCTGTTGGCAATCTCATCTTTTTCCATGCTGCGTATTTACATGCTTGTTCTTGACTCAACATAACTGGCCAATTCATTGCAACATTCATTTTAATTGGTCCGAATAATGTTCTAACTTTATAATCGAATAGTGATGGATCAATTGGAACCCATGATGCTGGGTATTCTTTGTTAACTGTTGCCCTCATAAATTCAAGATATTCTCCATTAGTCACTGGCCTTGAATGGATTTTAAAAGATTCAATACTAACTTCTCTTCTAGGTGACTCATTATACCACCCAAATTCTTTACACAAATCATATTGCTCATCATCTTTATATTCATCGTTATCATGACCTAGTGTAATAGTTTGTCTTGGAACTGTTGTCAATTTAGGTTCTGGTGCTGGAGTGCTCGCTTCTTTCCATTTAGGTATCACAACTCCTTTTGGCTGTAAAGTAGACGATGATTGTATCAACATATAAAGAACCGTCTCAAGATGCATAGCTTCATGTTCGAATACCATTGATAACACTCTTCCTAAACTTCTTTTCATGGTTATTTTTCCTTCATGCACTTGTTCATATACAGAAACAAGTCTTTTCCTAACTTTATCACGAAAATCTATAACTTTATCAATTCCTGGCCATTCAACTGGTGTTACTGAATGTGCATTGGAATAAAGACCCCTTTTAAAAATTTCTATAAAATTTTTTGGTTCAGTATTTTTTTCATTGTGATATTTGGAAAGATAGATATCCATAAATGCTGAAACATGTCCTAAATAAAATATAAGTGGATTTCTAAGGTCGGTAGGTTTTTCAAGTAGCATTTTTGATGAGATCATACTCATTAATATTGTGTCCCATGATTTCCATAATTCTTTCCATTCTTCTAATGTTGGTATAAATTCTCGCGACGAAACATCATCGCTACCGTGACTAAAATAAAATGGTGGTTTACTTAACAGATGGAGGTCATATTGAGATTGTGTATCTGTCCAACTTTCAACATGAGAAAGTCTTACTTTATGAAAAAGTTGATCCAGATCTTTTTCATCATATTTATATGAATATTCAACATGAATCAATTCGTCTTTTTTCAAACTTATTACAATTTCTTTCTCTTCTCCTCCTTGTTGGTGATTATATTTCAACGTCATATCTTTCTTAGATTTATAATGAGATTCATGTCTACCTTCGATCTCGTTATAGAATGAATCATACTCAAAATCATTAGGATCAATGAAATTTTTTTGACCAAGAATAGTATTAACATGATTTAACCCATTGATAATGAAGTCTCTTGTAACACCTTTAGGGTCATCATATGCAATTCTGATTTTATCAGGATCATTTTTTCTGTCAATACCAACCAAAAATAAATCACCAGGATCCATAGATTGATTTTGAAGCCTTATGATAAAATCCGCTCCATCTTCTCTAGTAGAATTTCCTAATGATGAACCTAACCATAAAATTGTTTTAGACAATTTATCACCACTATTGCCATTAGAACTACCATTAGAATCGCCATTAGAATAACCATTAGCACAGTTATTGTTATCACTTAAAGAACCAATAAATTTGATCCCATCTTCATAAGTTCCCCAAAGACCCATAAGTTTAATGTTTTCGTAATTTCCAAGTGAACTTAAAGATTTTTTAAGTTCGTATTCCATAAGATCAAGAGCATAGTAGGTTATATTTTTTTTCTTTTTTTCCAATGAATCAAGAATTAGTTTGGTCTTACGTAGCGATCTAAACAATTATGGTTATAAACGAGAATATTCTTTGATTAACATCTTCCTTCGATCACATGAATTTAATAATTTTTGGATAATAATGAAACAAAAATTACCCTGAACCAAGTTCAATGACCACACTATTATCTTTGATGTGATCAACAATACGATCCGCCTCATTTTTCAAAATTTCGATTTCTGCATTAGTTAGGTAATATTCTTTGAGGTGAGTAATTTCATCAAATAATTGTAATCCTCTATCATCGTATAACAAAAAGGTAGGAATGGTTTTTATGACATTTTCAGGTTTATTTAAACCATTAATGATTGCTTCAATTAGTGATTCTTTACTAAATGTATATTCACGAATATCGATAATTTGAAAATTGGATTCTGTTGGTTGGGATGTTGTCATTTTTATTCGTTTTTTGTTAACTTTTTTTTTTCTGTTTTACTTCATTATATAGGAAAGTTGTATGACAGATCACGTGGCAAAAGCTTCCAACATATTGTGTGTATTATTTAATTTAATGAAAGGGCTTAACCATATATGTTTAATCTTTCGTATTTGGTCATAAAAAAAAATATTTAATTTGATTAATTGATTGATTTGATTGATTTGATAATTGATTGATTCAATGTTAGATAAATTTTTTTAAAAAATCAGCATAGCGTGCGTGCTTAACGCTGCTCATTACTTAATATATTTAAACAATTAGTAAAAAAAAAAATTTTTTCACAAATTCTAATATTTAAATGCTTGTAATCAACCATAATGCCGTTTCCTCTCAATTTCATTGGATCTATTAATGTAACATTGACCAGACCAAAATTGCTGACCCGATCCTAATTTTTAATTACTAGACAAAAAGAGAAATGTATTACATTGAAAACTTGACAAGAAAAAACGGTTCAATGAGTATAATAATAATAATAATAATAATAATAATAATAATAATAATAATAATAAAGTAATACAATAATAACAACTAATAAAAAGTTCACATGTTATTATTATGCACTCCTTCCAAAAAGTCACGGACCACCCCAAAAATTTCATACAATTATGCACAAAAAGGTTAATATCAAGCTTTGTTACTTTTTGGTTTCTTTGTTTTTCATAATATTTTATTGGGCTCAGGTCAGGTAACTGTGAAGGCAGAAATCCACCAAACACGATTTGGACCATCACTGTTAAAAACTGCAAACCCAGTTTCATCGGACAAAAGAACATTTCCAATTGATTGCGTTTGCCTCTCTAGCACCAATTGAGTTGTGTTATCTTGGAACGAGAAGAAAATCAATGATTTACAATGTGCTATGTTCTTTTTCAGCTTAGTGCAACAAATCAAATAAAAAAAATTGATCAACTTTAAATCTTATCTGAAAAAAATAGAGACAATATTGAATAGTTCTACAATCCATCATCGAGATAAATTACTGGTTTCAAGGTTATATGCTTTTAAAAATCGTGTGTTTTATATGTTACATATAAAAGTTTCCAAATTTGAAATATTTTAAGTTTATCTGAAATTTTTAAAAGCAAATTATCTCAAATGTCGTCTCTTTTTTTTTTCAAACAAGCATTCAATATTTCCCAATTTAGCTTTAAAATTATTTGGTATGTTGAAGTGACCCGCACCATACTATGCCGATTTTTATGGACAATGTTTTTCATTAGGGAGCCCAAGTTGAGGTGCAGTACTTGTTGTATGTGTAAGTATTATGGATTGTATTCCTATGCAAAAAATTTGACCATGAATTTCTTTATTCGCTAATTAAGATTATTTACTAATACTAACCATGCATAGAATTTTCGATAAGTTGGCCATCCATTTATATTATAAATACTTTAAACAATCGAGTGAAAGGATCGAGTTTACCCATGTATTTATAAAAAAAATGTCTTGAATCTTTGATTGTCATAGATTTAAACCAAAAAGAAAAGATTGAGCAAATAATTGAAAAAGAACGAATTAAGTTTGCACAATGATGAAATGTTGTGTTCCACAAGTTTCGTCCACATGTAAAACTTGATAAGGTTGATGGATGGAAATTTAGATTTAAAAAAAGAAGCAACATATTTTAATTCTTCTTATTTT
>CAUDNR010001857.1:16247-31917 GCA_958430865.1 Entrophospora sp. SA101 | reverse complement strand
CAGAAAAACTAACCTACGATTAAACAATCTATTTGATGCTTGTTACGCGACCACCAAAGAAGAAATATTCTTATAGAACATTATTTTACACCATCACCAACAAAGAGATCGAACAAATAAACATATAAAATGTGCATATAGACCTTTTTGGGTTATAAAACCTTCAAGAATGATTCGATTGGATTAGTAAATAAAGTGTTCTTACTTTTTATTGGTTGGAAATTTGTTAAATGTTGATCACATGAAATGTCATTAGTATCTTGCCTAAAGTCTGCACTCTAACCATCATTCCAATCAATTACATCATATGATCATTTCTACTTCACCAACTTGTCTTGTGATCTATATATGATGCGAAATTATTATTTGATCGTGCACTATTATTAGTCAATTAAATTAAATTATGATATCAGCAAGTCTCTTGCCTGCAAAATTTATAGGTGCCAATTTTGGGTAACCTTGTGCCTTTTTTTAATTCCTCCATGGTAACGTGATACGTCATCGTAAATTAGATAAATTTGATATATAAGGCATGAAATCACACTACCAAAGATGACCATATTAGAATGTATTTTCTCTACAAGGCCAATAAAAAGTTGTGCGACCGTTACTTGTCGCACAATTAAACCTTAATTTTTATTGGCCGATCTGAAACGATTTATAATACCCTGATTTCCATTACTATTACCTAATAAGGTATCGTACAACAAGGGACAGAAACACTCATTGTATGACAATAATTCGAAATTCTTGGCTGCATTTTATTTTTAACGAATGGTGCGAAACGGTGACATACTAGGCAACTTATGTATTAATGTCATTATTCACTTATAAAAGAATGAAGAGAATGAATGAAGAGAATGAAGAGAATGAAGAAAACGAATGAAAAGAATGAAGAAAATGAAGAAAATGAAGAAAATGAAGAATATGAAGAATATGTTGTAACAGTAATAATTAATGCAGTAATTGGTGGATATAATCAATCTCTGATAATCTTGCGCTAAATCTTTAAATTAAATTACATCGCTAATTAATTACTTGTTTTTTTTTACAAAAGAAAATTCCGCCATGCGAACGACACATTCCCAAAACTTTGACTTTATTTATTACTTTTTACTATTTTTTTTTTTTAATCTTGGTACAAATGATTCTTACAATCGCAATCAACCGAGTAAAAAAAAAATGGGAATTTTGCAGCAACAATTCGGTAGATTACGCAATGATAATAAAATAACCAATAAAATAACCAGTCAAAATTAATTGTATAAATATGTGTATAAATACGTAGATCATCAGCATCAATGAAAAAAAAATTCCCAACTTGTTTTGTGTTAAACTTGTTTCTAGTTTTCTCCTTTTTATAAAAAAAAAAATTATATATTTTTTTTTTTTTGAGATATAATAAAAAATGGAAAATTTTCAAAGATCAAACAAAAACACATTAAAAAAATATCGGATAAAAAAGGATAGCCAAGAAAAAAATTGTGTTTATTTCGAACTAGTACAATATCAATGTGACATTAACAACGATCGTATTATATGTGTGCCTTTTGTCAGAATATTTAAAAGGTAAATAATTAATTAATAAGTTAAATTGAGTGTAAGAGAGAGAATATAAAATTAATCATCAATTGGTTGTTGCAATTTATTAATACTTGTTAATAATTCAGATGTTCGAATAAACCTTTCGTAGAAGTAACACCATTCTACGATGAGAATATGGATCCAATTTTGTAATACAATGATTATAACTCACGTGGTTTTTTATCTTGCAACCAAAAGGCTTTTAAAATTGATTGATTTAGTTAGATTATATAAACTTTATTAATAAATATTTTTATTTATTGCATATAATACACATTCAAGTTATCAATCAATCTATCAGAGTTAGTTTGTTATGGTGAATGAATCAAAAGATAATCAAAATATTTTTTTTTACCCAAATTACTAATTATAACTAAAAAAGCAATTTCCTTTTTTTTTATTAAAGTTTTATTTTTCACGATTATTTTTCGATCTAAAATATGTTTTGAATAGTTTTGAATATTATTGTGTTATTTATATTATTTGTTTTACTGATAACAAATATGGGGTGCGTCTGTGATGTGGTGTTAAGAATATTTTTCAATTATTAATTTGCTTATTAAGTATTGTGTGGTTTGCCGTCGAACCCCGCGATAGATATTTAAAAAAATATAATAATATATATAAAAAAAATTTAATATAAAAATTTAATATTAAACATTTTATTTTTTCCCAAAAAATTTCTAAAAAAAAATTTTTTTTAAAAATAATTACTATTTACTAATTACTTGGTTTACTATTTTTATTTCTATTAAGGGAGAATTTTAATAGAAATAAAATTTTCTCTTACCGTCATTATCACTTTCGCTCAATCGTTAATTTTTTTTTTTGTAAATTTATTAATTAAATAGATTGTAAATTTATTTTCATATACACTTTTAATTAAAAAAAAAAAAATAAAACACACGTTATAAAATATGTCTTCAGAAGAAAAGCCTTCGTCCGATAATATTATCGAAGAGAAAATAATCGAAAAAACAACTGTACAAACAATATCGTCGAAAAATGATACAAAAGAAAAATCAAACGTTGAAATAATAGAGCAAAAACATGTTGAGGTATTGAGCTGCTTTTTGAGTGCCAATCACATGAGTGGTATCATAGAAACTACAAAGGTCAGTTTCTTGGTTAATTTTTGTTTGGATTATTTGCTTGCTTCTAACTGACAAATTTCCTGTTCTTATCTCTTGAAGGATCCTGTAAAATTCAACATCATTTATCTGCCTTTGTGGTGTAGTTAAGAACAATGGTAAAATTTTTTTCCAAATTGGTGATCTAAATACTTGAGAAGGACAAACTGGAGGGAATTGAGCTAGGTCCTATGACAAGTGTTGGTATTCCTTCAAAGATAAGATTGTTTTTATGAATTTTAGCAAAGGTGTTGCTAACAAATGTGAAAAAGTCACCATCAACCATTGACACTTCTTCAATTACAAGTGCCTCAATCTTTTTTAATTCTGTTACATCTGCAGGATTGGAAAGGGCTAATGTTTCATAACTTCCCTCCCAAAATCTTATTTTTAAGGATGAATGTATAGTTTTTCCATCAATGTTTTGGGCTGCAACACCAGTGGGAACTACCAATAGGTATTTTTTATTCTTTGATTGGAGGAAATTAATTATTTGCCTGGTCATAAAAGTTCGCCAGTTCCAGCCAAGCCAGTTAAAAAAAAGTAAGGATATTTTCCATCTGATCTCCTATCCTAACTATTACATAAAATGCTATATATTTCATACTGTTCATTCTGAAATTGAGACATACATATTTGTCTCCCTCTTCCATAACATATCTCCCAACCAGGGCAACAATTGAATGCTTGGAGGCAACAATTGAATGCTTGGAAAAATTCAACACATTGTTTGCCTTGTCATAATATCCTTTGAAGATAATCTTTCTAAAAACATTGTCATTTCTATAAAGAGCAGTTCTGCTGATTGTTCCTTCAGTGGAAATTATGTGTTTAATGAAACAATTGGCAACAAAAAATAGAACACATGTTATTTTATTTTTATTTTTTTTTTATAATTATTATTTGTTATTTATTTATTGTTTATTATTATTTTTTACAATTTACAATTCATACCCTACTGCTATTTTTTATATTGATGAAGATTTCCTTCATCACTTCAAAAAGGGCATGGTTGTTAAATAATGAATCAAATTTTCGAAATGTTGCATTTTTCTTCTTCACAATAAGCAACAGGAGAACTTTTTTCAAAAAAGCTTCATTCAATTCCTTCAACAATAACGGTTTTTTTCCACATTTCAAAAAAAGGCATGGCTTGATGTTTTAATTAAATTAAAAATTCAAATCGTTTATGTTTTTTCACACTTTCAAAAAAAGGCATGGTCGTTTTTAATATTAGAAAAGCAATAATAAAATTAATTCCGAATCGTTACGTTTTTTCTTCACACTTTCAAAAAAGGTATGTCGTTTTTAATATTAGAAATAATATTTTAATAAAGTTGCTACATTTCTCTTCATTTTCCAAAAGGCAAGAATCTTTTCAAAAAAATAACTTGATTTCTTTAAAATTTTTTTGAATTAATTCCAATTGTTTTTTAGTGGCGATGCTATTACTAAATCAATAATGGATTAATTTCTTGCTGGTATTTTTTAGTAATAGGAGAAAAAAAGTTTAATTTTCAAAAGGCTCGATTTTAATCAAGTGATTTCTTTTTCATTTTTATTTTTTTAAATTTGGGAGAGCGATCCATTAAATCCGTTAATATTAACAATAATTTTTTTTTATGTATTCATTCTTCAAATTAAATAAATAAATATTTTATTATTTTAAATTCCAACAATAAATGTTTTTGGTTTTTTGTTAATATTATCCAATAATATTTGCTATTTTAACGGATTAACCCATTACCAATCCGTATGAAAAAACCCTTAACGGGTCCATCCGTTAAACAATCGGGTTATAACACTAATTTAACAACTATACGAAAAAAGGTTAATGGTTGATAGATACAAAATTCCGAATGGTTAATTCGAATTTCACGCGCGTGAATTTCAAATTCAAAATTCATGTACAACAGCCATGTATAAAACAATCGTATATTGTGCTTCATTGTTTATCAAAAGAAGCTAGCTGCTTTTAATAAATCAATATTTGGTCTAGATAAATGATCGATCTCATACTTCCTGACATTAGAGTTTTATGTATTTCAATTTAACAATGGAGTATGTAAATTTGCAAAATAGCATCTAATACTAATACATATATACATACAGATAATGGGGTTTTTTACGAGTTTTTGTTGTTCTCTTAGTTTAATTGGGATTTTTTAATATTGTGATCATAATCATCAGGTATTAGGTGACAAATAAAGTGACAAAAAAGGTCCAATTCCAAAAATCCGCCCATACTAACATTTCATTCCTCGCAATATGAAAGATAAGACAAGAAAGTGAAATAGAAACGATCAGATTCACTAGATAAGATAAGAGAAAAGCTGCGTGAGTATTATAGCGAGTGTATCCAGTCAAGAGATACCCTCAAATTGATTGATTTCATTTCATTCTTCAATTTATGAAACACAAAACTCTGAAATGATTGAGACTCGATGTATAAATGCGTTAAGGCGCAGGCAAAAAAACGTTCCAATTTGTTTCTACGATGCAGAAAATTACGTACACTAGCAAAATAAATAAGAATGTGTAATGGATACTTCCCAGAACTTCTTCCTTTTATTTAATTAATACACGTGTGAATTCGATAGGTCGGTCATTTATTTATATCATCAATTGCTTTAAAGAATTGATTGTTGCGTCCGATTTATCAAGTTTTACATGTGGATAAAAAAATGAAAATTTGTCACATGACAATTATTTGACTTTTAACCTATCAAAACATTTTGAACCTGGGAAATTTTGGTTCAATATCAATATCATCATGTGGACACAACCAGTAAACCCACATTCCTTTAATGCAAATTTAAAAGTGCAACATTATAGTTACCTATAAGATCCAATTTTTGTAGAAAAATATCCCGCTAATAGAAAGTTTATAGACAATAGGCCGAGTAAAAATTTTCTAGGAACATCTAATGTAAGTTTCCAGGGTCCTGCTTACATCTGGTCTAGTTTGCAGTTGGTGGCTCCTAAAGCTTTAGATAAAAAACTTTGCAAGAAAATCACATTGGATAGATGCTTACAGAAAAGGTTTGACAGGGAATTCAGCAGAATATGCAATTCGGAAATATAAGTCTCATAGACGAATGAATACCCGAGTTTGTAATTAATGAAATAGATAAATAGATAAATACTGTATATATTTTATAAATTCGACAAAATTCCAGGCCGTGGCGCAACTGTTGGCGTCTTCAGATGAGCTGCACCATAAAATGAAGAGAAACACCAATTCCACCAGTAACCATCATCTGAGGCTATTCCTTGTTTTAAATATTTTATTACTTGAGCAGCCATTTGATTATTTTCACCTTTAATTCTAAAGTAATCTCCTTAAGAGGAAAATATCAAATTTATACTTTCCCGCGTGGATAGTGGCTGTAATGTTTTGGAGCTGTTCTTCTGGGCTCATTTATAAAAATCGATGGTAAAATTGCCATTAACAATGATTTTAATAATCAAGGTTATCTGTTTCAAGATGACAATGCATCCATACATACCGCTAAGGATGGTTAAAACAAATTTTTATAAGGTTGGTCAAGACAGTCAGTCTCCTGACTCAAATAACAATGAATTGGAGACTTGTATTTGAAAAATCTAACCCAGAAAAAATTTGAATGAATTAAAGGTCGTTTTAATTGAAGAATGGAATAAAATTCCAATAGATGTTTACTTAAAATTAATTGAAAACATACTTGATAGAAATCAAGGCATGCATTGCAAGTAATGGATGGTCTATTAAGTATTAATTTAAATAAATTAATAGAAAGTTTAGATACATATTTTAGATGTTGTAAGTCATTTTTATTAATAATAAAAAAATTTGACCTATATTTTATTATAATGGTTATAATTTATTATATACTAATTTTTAAAATTTTTTTTTTGTAATGTAGAAGTTCTCTTGATATTAAGATTCATTAGTAATGGTGTTAGTTAATAGAAGCGTTAGTATTAATATTAGTGTCAGTATTATTTATTGATGATTTAGATTCATTATTTGGTTGTGATGAAGATTTCTGATTTTGTTGAGCAAGAAACCGTCTTTAAATAATAATAATAATTAGTTATATATTTTCTTCCCATAAAAATAATAATAATAAATACTAACTTTCTAGCTTGTAAAACCATTGCATCTTTTTTCATTTGTAATATTTTTTGCCTTTTTTCAGGTGTAGCTTCCCATACTTTTGGTGGCTCATTTGGAACAACATCTTGTTTAACAGCCTCATGAAGCTTATATTTATCAATGAGTGATTTATGATTTGGAGTTACATTTGAATATGATGATGTTGTTGCTGTTGGTGGCGGACGAGGTGGTGGTGGCTTCATATATATTTTTCCATAAAGAATTTTCATCAATTTTTGTTTTTTTTTGTATTTTTTTGTATACAAGTATATAGGAGAATTATATTATAAATACCATTGGAAGACTGCTATTATTTCTAAGAATATTTTCACAAGTAACTTCTACTGATCCAGTTTTTTGAAGATCATATTTTATTGCAGCGGTTGGTATATCAGGAAACATTGAATGCACCGTTTCAATCTATGAAAAGGGAAAAAAGTTAGCAAAAAAGAATTGACTATTAAAATAAATAAATGTCTCTCTTATAAAGGAAACAAATGAATGGATATAGATACCATCTCGGGAGTTACATGTCTAAGTCTAAATCTAGGACGTTCATCTTGATTAATTATTCTAAGAGTTCTTGCTGTATATTTTTTTTGATCAAAAATGTTAAAATTATTTTTAATAGATTGTATGAAAAATAAAATAAAAAAGGAAAAACTTACTTATCATTCGGTAAAAAAATACTCCAAGAATAGAAAAAAGGATCGCAACAATACTTAATATTATATCATTTCTATTTATTATTATTATGGCCATGGTAAAATAAAAATTGAAAGGGAATTTGTTTTAGAAATTTTTTCTCCAACACTTTGATTTTGATCGACATTCAAAATTATCACATTACATTTTAGTATATGATCGACACAAAACGACCTATTTCCAGAAGCACTAATCTTTTCTGATATAAATAAATTACCATCATTAGATGAATATACCGTTTAATAAATTATTATTATGTAAGTTGAATAAATTTCATATTAATATACCATATAGTCCTGAAAGATAGCAAGCATCACATTTTTACAATCATTTAACGGATTTTTTAACCATTATTTTGAAAATTTGTGACCTCTCTAAAAATTTTATAACTTTGAACCTTACAAAATTTCTCTTACAGGCTATCAATTGAGTGCCTTGGAACAAAACTGCAGAAGGATTATACCCACAGCTTGCTTGGTTATTGAACCTTTACCTAAATTTCCATTGTTTATGGTAAAACCAATAAAATTGGTAATTTTGAGCCATTACAAAAATTTTTTTTACTAATATAAATAGAAAAATCCTCAGACAGGCTAATTGAGTAAGAAATATTCCCACAGCTTGATTGGTTATCAAACCTTTACATTTTAAAGTTTATCTAAATTCCCATTCTTTATAGTAAAAATTGAACTTTGGATGGTGGTTGAAATTATTTTAGGAGTTTAGGCTCCTAAACTAGTGGCGAAACTCAAAAATTGCCTAAACTGTCAAACCTATGATTAAAAATTTATAAATAACAAAACTTTAACATATTAATCTATTAATTTAGTTTTGACTTTATTATTATCATTATAACAAAATATTTCAAAATAATGTAATAAAATACATTTCCTATTTTTTTCTTTTTCATAAAGAGACATGGCTAATTTGTCTTCCAAATGGACAACCACCACCATTAAAAAGCAAAATCTAAACAAAGTTATAGTTGGACATTGGCAAGTAAAAGCTTATCTAACAGTCCAGGTCATAACATGCATAGTTAGAAATTTAAACACTAATATTAATATATTAATAAGTTTTGCCAGTTTGGGAGTTTTGCCCACAGTTTAGGAATTTCACCCATAGTTTAGGCAATTTTTGAGTTTCACCAATTTCACCAGAAAGTTTTCAAGGGCAAAATTAGGTCTAAACCAAAATTGCCTAAATGCCTAAACTATAGGTTAGTTTTGGCCACCATTAGGTTGTCTAACGTCAAAATAGTATTTAGACAAAAATGTCCAAATATCTAAATTGGGGCATACTGCAGCAAAACCAGACAAAGTGAACATTGGTGTTACTAAGGATTTCAGGGATTAAAATTTAGTCATTTGTAATGTGATTATAATTAACAGTTTTATACCTCATTTTCTATCTTGAGTGATATATAGAACTGACCTCATATAAAAATAATAAAAATTTGCTTAGAATTAAATAATATTTGTTATTTTTTTTTTGTATATTAAAAAGGTGGTGGTGATTATTAACCTGTTGCTTGCTACTCTACTCTATTTATATAGATAAAAAATAAACATGACTTAGCTTTTTGTTGTTATTAATACTTGTACATGAATACCTGATTATTCAATACATTTTATGTTGTAATTGATTTACTTTGTAGTCATATACAACGTCTTGTGTAGTACATCAATAATAAGGGATTGATTCTTGTCAACCATATACACATGTAAAAAAAATTTGTGTATATATGTACACCCATTAATTTTTTTTAAAAAAAAATGTATACATCCATTAATTTAAATAAAAAAATGCCCAAAAAACAAATCAAAAGAACAAAAAGAAAACAAAATAATAATTGAAAAAAAGCTCAGTTCAAGTAAGTGTTATTTATTATATAGTTTCAAATTTAAATTTCATGCATGTCAATTTTAAATTCTCACAATTTGATTTTCACACACAACATGTCAAGTGGTAATAACTATGGACTATTAAATTCTGATGACAATGACAATGACAATGATGTAACATATCATTATGAATCCAGTTCAGATGACACTGATGATACATCTAATAAAATGAAAAAAAGAAAATATAGATATGAATACTTTGTAGGTCCTGGTGACAAAAAATATTCTTAAATGAATATGAAAATGTAAAACATGTAATGTCCAGAATTTTGGCTCAATTAGATGAGTTGATCTCCAAAAATAATTTAAACTAAAAAACTTTTACATTTTTATATATACATAGTGGATAGTAGGATCAAATAATATTTGAATATTCTAATTGGTTATAGAAAATCCTCAGTTGCCTATGCAGAAAATGATACAATTGATGGTGTTTCTGAAATATTGTGAGTATTAAATTTTTGGGTGTGTTTAAATTTGTGTGTTAAGCATAGCTTATTTATTTTTTAATTTATGGAATTTCAGATTCTTGAATTATATTCTTGCTGGAACCAATAAACATGATGGCATACAACAATATGTTGGTTCTGATCTATTTAATAAAAATATTTAACCAAATAAACACAGAATTTCTTAAACATTATCTTTCACCTGGAGTCTTGAATCTTTGTCATAATCTAGATAGAGTAAGTTTTTTTTTTGAATAATCATATAGAAACACCACAATTTCCTTAATATTAATGGCATTTGTTCAATAAGATTTGTAGAAAAAGTTACCTTGAATGTAGACAATTAATTAAAAAATGGAATAAGGATAATGATAATCCCACAGATGATGAGAATTTAGTCATTGAAGCCTATGATGAATGTAAGTTTTGCAAATATACTTGAATGTGTCATATTATTACCCATTTTGACCAAGTTACACACTTGCTGTGTAAGGTTTCTGGCCGAAACTGCTTCTATTAGTAGCCGAAATTGCCCAAATACTTTGGGCAAAAATTATTTTTTTATAAGCCCAAACTACTTTTTGTTATTAGCTGAAATTGGGCGAAATTATTTTAAGTTGTTCAAGTTAAAACAAGTTGATTCATATAGTTTTTTAATGTTCATGCTTATAGAAAATGTTGAGAAGCCCAAATTGCTCAAACTAGTTTGGGCTTTGAGAAAACAGTTTGGACCAGAAACCTTAGCTTATATACAAACTTTATAATTAATATTGCAATTATTATAAGAATAACAGTCTTAACAATGGGAGGAATTTGATACTTATAATTAACCAAAGCTTCACAAGCTCCTAATGTCCCAATAGGTAATATCTTGGTCATTTCTGTTTTAGTCACATAACTTTGATCATTTCCAATGAAATCGGTTTTAGAGATGGCTTCTTCTGAAAAATCTTTAGTCTCTACTATTTGTGAGTTATCAAAATGGCCACCTTCACTAGGGATGTTAAATGGATGAGTCGGCTTGGTTTGGTTTAAAACCCGTGTTAGACCAGTTTGAACCATGGTTTAAAACCGCAGTTCAACAGCAGTTTGTCAATCATATACTAAGATCTGATTGGTCAATTTTAATAACCGTTGTTGATCACATAATTTTAAATATGAGTGGTTAATTTTAACAACGATTTTTAATATAATATATACATGTATATACATGCAATACAATTTATATTTATTAATTTTAAAATGACAAAAACATTAATTATTCATTCCTAAAACAAAAAAAAAATATAATATAATTAAAAATTAAAAACCAGATTGATTATAACATACTTGCTTCATAATCTATCCAACTTTTTAAGTATAAAGCAGCATGTTCTGTATTGGGATGAAGACGATTACGAATTTTTGTAATTGGTGGGCTGCCATTGAGAAAGCTTGCTCACATGGAACACTTGTTCCTTGAATAGCAAGGTAATCTTGTGCTATTTTAGATAAAACTGGAAATTTATCTTCATATTGGCTCCACCAAAGTAATGAATCTGAAGATACTGATGGTAAAGCTAAATATCTTTCTAACTCATCTTCAATTGGTCAAGGTTGAGCTTGATTAACTTGATTATTTTGTTGTGTAATTAAATTTTCAAAAAATAATCTAGTACTAGAAGATTTTAAAATATTATTTTTAGAATTTGAGTTATTTAATTTTGATGTATAATTATTCATTTTAGAACAAAGCATATTAATAGCTTGATTTCTTTTTTCTTCTATTGAAAAAGTGAGTAATTTTGAACAAGGATCTAACAAAGTTGAAATAATAGTAGATTTATCTATAATTGTCCAATAATCTTCTAGTTTTTTACATATAGAATCTGCCATCATACATTTTTCAATTGAATGATTTTGATTTTCTATATATAACTCAATGTGTCGAAAAATTCCTATGAAAGTTAACCAAATATCACTAACAGTTGGGTATGATGAAGATGATAGCATTTTAGTTGCTTTATACATAGGATCTAATAAAATTATCATTGATTTGAACTTCTTCCCACTCATTATTATTAAGATAAATTGATTCTAAAATTTTATTATTATTATTAACTAAACAATTAAGTTCTTCGTGCATATGTTTAAATTTTTCCAACATTAAAAATGTGCTATTTCATCTGGTAGCAACATCAAGATCAGGCTTACAATAATTTTTTTTCATTTCTTTACAAATAATCCCATAGCTCATCACAAAATTTTGTTGAATTATGAATTTTATTTACAAACTTTCTTACTTTATCAATAATAGGAGCTCTTAGTACCATTCCATGATTTACTGCTAAATTTAAAATATGAACAGCACATCTATAGTGATGAAAATCACAATGTTCACAAGTTTCTTCTAATTTGTATAACATAAGATTACCACATCTAATCATTTTTGCATCATTATTTGTAGTAAGCACAAGGGCTTTATCATTAAGATTCATTTCATTAATTAATTGAAAAAGCTTTTCTTTAATTCTCATAACCATGGTTCAACCATGGTTCAACCACAGTTGAGTCAGCTGTTTAACATCCCTAACCTTCACTGATAGAAGACTTCATATTAGTTGATCTCGAAGAATCAGGTATTTGAAGTTTTGCTTCATTGTTAGCCTTATTTATAGTATCACTAGACTTGGGAGTATCAATTTTTTCTGTCTGATCCATATTTTTTCTACGTTTTAAAAACTTACTAAAATCTAACTTAGGTTTATTAGATGCAGGAGCATCACTTTGTAAGACATTTGATATATTTTTCTCATTGCCTCCACTAACTGCAGATGAATCAGAGATCCGAAGCTTTGCTTCTCCCGATGGTAACTCTATCTGATCAGATGAAAATCGAGGTATGGCTTCCAATTTCAATTGCTCCAGCTTGTTAACTTTTAAGGATAATTCAGCTAATTTAGATTTGAGGGACAAGACCTCGGATTCTTTCATGAACAAATCTTTTTATGCTAAATCTAATTTAGCTTCCAATGTCTTAATTTCAGATTGAAGCAATTCTAATGGGTCACAAGAAAAGGACAGGGTACAGGTAATTGTGGCTAATGCCTGTCCCCTGTCCTTTTCTTGTGACCCAATTTTTTTTTATACACTGATCTCGAATATTGTTTAAAATCAAACATTTACATTATCATTCATTATCTTCCAACTTTCTTTTTCTTTAACATCTTCATTTGTTAAATATGTGCGTATGTGTCACTTTATTCAATTATAAACTGCTTTACGTTTATAATATGGCGAACATAAATCGGAGCAAAAACGATCAAACAGGACATTTTGGTTGAATTAATGTTAAAATATATGGCAAGGCGAGGATTGCAAATTTTATATATAACTATGGTATAATTTAATGATATACTTTTGGTTTCTATCTTCCAAAAATGGACTACTTGTCATAAGAATCTCTAAACGACTTTGGTTGAGTGAAGTAAATGTACGACAAGATTGCACGTTTTATATATTATTTTTGCATTGTTGACATACTTTAGCTTTCTATCTTTATATCACTAAAAAATGATTGAAAATTTTATTTCTTTATATAATTCGTGTAAGAATTATAAAATGCTCAATTAAAAAATAAACAAACAAAATTTTTTTACAACAAACATCCATGATTTCAGAATAACTAGGCTTAAATTTTGGTCTGTTGCTCCGTATATATTATTTATTGAAATAAATAGTTTTTTTTTCAAATTTACAAATACAATTGTATTAATTATAAATATTATTCTAAATTTTCTTCTCTATTACCCAGTCTGCTTACTTTAACATAAGAATCGGTGCCAAAACCATCCATTGTAACCAATTCCAATCCGCCATCCCAATACTCTGCATAAACTTTACTCATCGGCAGTCCAATACCTAAATTTAATTTTGGCGGTATGATTAAACTTTCATATTCATCAACCTTCCCTGCCAATTTTGGAACTTTTTGAAAATTTGAAAATTTATTTGATTTGTCAACATCAGGAGCAGTGGTGGTGTTGTTGTTATTGTTGCGATCGTTAACTTCATCGCTGTCAACAGTACTGTTCATACTATCGTTACTACTGCTGCTACTTTTTTTGCGTGAGAATGACCAAATATTTAAATATAAATCATCTGATATCCCACCACCTTGATCTGATACGCGAAAATAAACATCCGTAGGATTAGAACATACTGTAACCTTTATTGGTGGATATGAAGTTAAAGATGATGATTTATCTGTTGCCGAAGAAGTGTTTTTATGACTCTCTATTACGCCTCTAATAGAATTCTTTAATAATTCATAAAGTATATACTCTATATGATCAGGTATATAAGTGAATGTTATGTCCTCACCATTATCATCAATCACAATGTCTGGCGGTTCCACACCATATGCCTTTCTGCATAAATTTCTAGTCATTTTAGCACATCTTTCCACAATATCTCTGGGGTTACATCTTGTTGAAACAATCCCAATGTTTCCATCGTAATTCTCTTGTCCATAACTATAATTTGGATCATGCCAATTTTCTGTCAAGGCAATTTGTTGTTCAGCTAAAACTCTTCTTGATATACGAGATCTTAACATCGTATTCATAAACTTGTCCAACTTATCAACTGGCAAGTGGTCCGAACACTCATTTATGCCCATTGCCAATTTCGGTATTACAACCAAATGTTCCTTCAACAATCCCTTGATCGTTTCACACCATTCAATATTATCATCCATTGTTCTAATGGTCGGTATCTTTCTCAATTTCTCAAACGCCGACCAATACAAATCATACACCTCTGCAATGTGTGGGTTGGTACCAACTATAAATGGTAGTCGTTGAAAATCTCTTATTCTGTAAGCCAATCTAACCGGTAATTCTGTACGTACATAATTGCCACTTTTTAACAATCTTTCTTCTGTTAAATTACGCCCAAAAACCACCAATTGTCGCATAGTGATAGTTTTTAAAGGCTGTGAAACATATTGATCTATTATACGATTATGATAAAAATGTTGCGGTGAATATTTTCTTGTTTGTGGTCTTAATGATAGTGTTTGTCTTGATGATGGTGAACTGATAAAATTATTATCACTATTATTATTATTAAAACAGTAATTGAATGATTGGAGAGCTTTTTTTGCCCTTGATGATATAGTTTGTGACGTTGAAGTTGACGATAGAGGTGATAAAGATGACTGTGGTATTAGTTTGTTGTTTTTATCGGGTGAAATTGGTAGGATTGTTCTAATATTAGAATGTAGAGAAATAAATTCTATCGAACCATATTTTTTTTTATTTATTGATGCTGATGATGATATTTTACGATAAGTATTGTTTATTATGACTTTATTTGATGTTATTGTTGATAAAGTTTTCATACTTTGAATAAGTGAATAATAAGAATGTTGTGTGTTAGTAAATTGAAAAAAAAAATAAATTTTCTGAATTGCAGATCAGATTCAAGATTTTTTGAAATTGAACTTTAATTTATGTATCACGAACGGTGTGTAATTTCGTCGGGTAACTAGTACAAATTTAGAAACTATCTCCAGAAATTGATGGCAATGTTATTTCTTTTAATTTACGTACGAACCAAGTAGCAAGATGGAACTTTTTCATTTTAACATACAGATATTCTTTAACTCTTTCAAATATATCTGCTACTTTTTAGAAAGTATATATACAGTCCCTTGAAAAAAGTATCGCTTCACCTGATGATCGACGAAAATAATTGGATAACTTCTGTGATATAAAA
>CAUDNR010001851.1:0-10231 GCA_958430865.1 Entrophospora sp. SA101 | reverse complement strand
TATATAAAGAAAATATTCCAAGCCTTGTATCTCATTTTTCTACTATGCAATCAGGGTCCAATTTTTTCACCAACTGTGAATCCTTTATTAGAGATTATTTTTGAGTAAAAAGACAAAAAAAAAATAGCTGGAAGCTCGATTTTCCTAGTACAGACCCATATTAATTTAATTTCGAATTTTTGCCAACCACTTATGTCAAATGAAAAGAGTCCTTCAATAAATTAACAAAATATAATTCATCAATGGATATAATAAATGTATTTATGAAAAAAGATTAAATTTGTATGAAAAAAGAAGGGTGGGTTATGACTTTGTTGGATTTTTTTACTATCAATGTATATACGGGGCATGCTGCAACAAAACCATCACAATATTCATCTAGAGAGTTTTCAAAAGAGTATTAGAGAATTCTAGTAAAGAATCAAGAAAAAAAAGAAAACTGGCAGAATAACAAATAATTACTTTTTTGATTACCTTTGATTTTCAATTAAGGTCTTTTTTTAGTTTCTTTAACTTCAATTTGAGCAACTTGTTGAGAAGTTAACTGTTCTAACTGAGTCTTTAACCTTTTGATTTCCTCTTTGTGATTATCATTCTCTTCTTCTAACTGCTTAATTAAGTCTAATAATTCTTGCTTTTGTCTTTTACTTCACTCCTCAGACTTTTCTTGAAATTTGACTACTTCCCTTTCAATTTCTAAGGCTTCTTCAGTCTTGTTTAGTTGTTCTTGTAGGGAGTTTATTTGCTGTTCATAGAAAGCAGATTGACTTATTTCTTCATGAGGTAAGAGAGGAAGTTCTTTTTCTTCCATATCTTCTTCATATTTGACACAAAAACAAATATATTCACCACTAAGAACATCAAGGTAATGTCTAGTTTGTAATCTGCCACATTTCTCACATTTTTCTAGTTCATCATTTTCAAACTTTTCCTTACAGCTCTCACAAGCTACATCATCTGCAACATATTTACCATTTGTTTTAATATGAGCTACTATTTGATTAACAGACTTATTATCCTCTCCATAAAGATTAAAACAAAAATCACAAGTTTTTCAACTTGTTCTTTCTAAATTTAAAAGTGTGTAAGTTAACTCTCTCATTAATTATCTGTTTACTTCTATTCTAGCAATTAACACTTGGATTTGGTGTTTTTTGTTCTCTATCAATTGATTGAATTTAGTTTTTGTCTTTTCCTTAAATAACTTAAATTTACTTTGTTTTTTAGGTAAAGCAGGTAAATCCTTTTCAAATAAATGTAATTGGTTTTGCAACTTTTTGTTTTCTTTTGTAAGGTTTTTTTTTTGCAAATCTTTTCTGAAATTATCTTATTAGATGTTTCTGCCTTTTCCCTTTCTTGAACTAGTTCTCACTCTAACTTACTAATTTTTTCATTGTTACTCTCAATTGTCTTACTAGAAATTTTAATTTCTCTTTTATGTCTTCTGCTTGATTTTTGCTTCATTTTTCACCAACTGTTAAGATTTCCTTAACTTTTCCTGTTCTATTTTTACTCTTTCTTCTAATTCTTCTACCTCTGCTTCCAAATTTTCTTGTTCTGCTTCTAATGCCTTAATTTTCTCTTTGTATTCTTGATTTTGTTTAACTGCTTTAAAAGTTAATTCATTCAAACTATTGACTAACTCATCAAGAGAAAGATGACTAAGGTTAAAATAATCATAACGAACTAGACTCATTCTATCTTCTTCATATCCTTTTTCTAATATACTTTTTAGAGTTAAATTATCTTCTTCTATCTTTTCTTCATTTAATCATTTTCTAAATAATTCTTTACTTTCTTCCAAGTTTAATTTGATGAGGCTGATAAAGATATCTCTTTTAGCCTTATTTCTCACACTCCCATGAACACTTGATTGCTTGTAATAAGGATAATATTGATAAGTATTGAGAACTAAATTCCTGCGAGCTGGTTCAGTAGGATATAATTTACAAAAATTAGACCACTTTTCTTGGTCACAATAAACTCTCATAATTTCACCAACCATATCTACATTAGGATTGTCAGTATAATGACTTTCACTTAAAATAATAGCTATTCATGCTCTAATTTCTTCATTATTCAACTGTTTAAATTGTAAAGGTGCTTTTAATTTTTCTACTTATTCTAATAGTTGTTTATTTCTCTTTTGGAGTTCATTTATTGTGTTAACATTTTTTTTTTATTTATTCTTTTAATATATACCTATCCCTATATATATAATTTTATAATTTCATGTTCATTTTATATTATTTTTATATTTAATAGTTTTAAAACAATTTATTAAAAATAACTTCTTTTATTAATTTTTCTTTTCAATACAAAAGTTCTTTAAATGTTTTATTTACATATATGTAGTAGATTAGATGACCATAGATGTTAATGTCTCTTATATCAACTTTTAAAGTCAATATTCACATACACAATGTGCAATGACATAAAAAATCATGCTTCATTCATTTAAGATATCACTTGCTCTTTCACAATTTTACCATCTTTCAAACATGCATACATTTGTACATCATCAAATTTTTCATTATGTCAAAAATGGGCAACATTGAGTCCTTGAATTTTCTGTTCTTCAGATTGATACTTAGATTCTCTGCCTCATAATATCTATCCTCCCAAGTGAAGTGAACAACCCAAATTGCAGTAGCAATTAGGACATCACCTAAGGTTGCTTGCTGAAACCTCTTAGTGACTGTCAAAAAATTGTCAAAACTCTAATGAACAATGACATCAGGAAAATAGGTACAAATATTATGCGTATATAATACACAATTGCAGGGATTAAGCATATAATATGCGTACAATTTGCATACATAAAAAAATACGTGATTTGTACTCATATTATATGCTTAATCCCTGCAATTGTGTATTATATACGCATAATATTTGTACCCATTTTCCTGATGATTAGTATATACCTTGTCAAAACTCTGACAATTGACAAAACCCCCAAATGCAAAACTCTGCCAAAACTCTAATAAACAATTAATGTGTAACCTGTCAAAACTCTGTTGATTGATTTCTGGAGGAGTTTCACCTGCAACCTTAACATCACCATAAGACAAAGCACAATTAAAATGTTCTTCTAGATTTGATTGGTTAGCTGTAGCCACAAGCTCTAATACAATATTTTCTTCATTATTATCGATTACAATGTCAATATAATGACGCACATAGCTTCCATCTGACCAACTTATGTTAAGTGCCACTGTCCAGTAACAGCAAGCCAATTTCTCAAGATTCTTATTAATCCCTGATCATAGGTGCTTTCCCTAGGAATTTTCCTCCCACTTTTACCATTAATAGGTTCAGTTGCTTTCTTGAAACAACATGAAGGTTCCAGACAAATGAGTCACATGAAAAGGACAGAGGACAGGGAACCAGCCACTTATAACTGTCCTCTGTCCTTTTCTAGTGTCCCCAGACAAATGTGATTCACATCAAAGAAAGTAACAACTACTTGAAGCATCTTAAGGATATCAAGTTTCTGATATTTATCACTTTGATGTGCATGTGGAAATGATTCTGGAAGAACATCTGTTTTGATGTATGTGCCAACAAGGGAAGATGATAATCTGATCATGTTCAAGGAACTATCAACTAAAGACTGATGCCGTAAATTATGATGATGGTAGTAATTGTATTTACGGCATATAAAAAGTGGTTGCAATTACCTTTGCGACCACTTTTGCAACCATACTTTTTCCTTTTTTTGATTAAGTGTCAAGACACCTTCTGCTTCCAAGAATTTTATCAAATGATTATGTTGATCAGGAACTTCTGTGGATTTTACACCATCAAGAAGGTATTGGCAAAGAAACTTTACAGCTTCCATGGAATGAAGTTCTTTGAGTTTATTAATCATCTTATGAGATGTTCAGTATTCCCTTATCTCTTGTGGTAATGTTTTAAGTTTAAATTTTTGCCAATGTTGGTAAGTAGTACATCATCTTTCATTAAGGTTTTTGATGGTAAATTTTCATCAATAGCACACCCACAAAGGCAAGTAAAGCCTGTGTGACTTTGATAAAATCAATAAGAATGATTAGTTTTTTCTTGGTACACATTATAAAAAGCATCATAAAGAATCACACCTACCCATTTGTTAAAGCATAGACACCTGTGATCACCAGAGGGTCAATGACAATACCTCTATCACTCATAAACTCTTCAAATGAAGTTTTGACTTGTTTAAATGGCAAATCTGGATTCTGATATTTTTCTGTGATGTTGAAGGGAGATACATGAGGATTACAGAATCTCATTTTGGGGGTTTTGAGACAAAAACCTCAGAATGAAATTTGTGTATGTTCCCTTTCATTTTCTGCTATATTCTCTTTTTGGTTAGATTTAATAAGTTTAACCTTTATGATTCCTTTTTATTTGTGTCATACTTCAAGATACAAATATTTCATATTTGTGTCATAATTTTTGGTTAGATTTAAATTTACTAAGAATTAACTATATATCTGTTTTATGATTAAAATTACCTTATGAACCTTTCTGAATAGTTAATAAATTTAGGACAAAATGGCCTTTGATAAAAACGTTTTCACTTACCTTTCTCCATTGAGTTGACTATCTTTGGCAAATAGTAATGATGCATGAAACCAATTATAGGCATATTTCTCTACTAAGTAATCTACCATGAGTTTTTGGATTATTTTTTTTGATTATTTTAAACAGAGAGTTTTAATGAAATTTTTTTAAAAATACCTTAAATGGGGCATACTGCAACAAAACAAGACAAAGTGAATATTAGTGTTACAAAGAATTTCAGAGATCAATAGTGTTTGTTTAACATCACAATTATTTTATCAATGATATTTGTCTAGACAAAAATAGTTATTATGGTTGGCTCGGTCTAAAGAACTCCTATTGCTGCGCCATGCAGCCAAATTTCAAAATAGCAATTTTATAATTCGTTCAAAAATGTAATAAATTTTTTTTCAAAAAATAGGACTTCACATGATTTTAGTTTTCTTACTGCCAAATTTAGATACGATAGTCGAGAGCTAGTCTAAATTTGGTAATATTTTTCCTAAATTTAGAAATGATCATAGTGGGCAAATTCCTCGTGAGCATAGTAAAGTACATGTTTTAAAAAAGAATAGAACTCTACAACAAATAATTTTTTTGAGAAATTCTCTCTATTATATTAAAACTAAAGACATATTCTATCAACTAATAGAGCTATTTTTTTAAAAATTAGGACAGAAAGTGACTTCTATACTTTTAAAATTTGCCTAAAATTTAGGAGGTCTTTAGACCAAGCCAACTATATGAAATTAATTTACATCAGATCTACTATGGAACCCAAGAATTATAGCACCATTAGAAGTATTTTGAAGAACAAGGTGAAAAAATTGCTCCTTACATTTTCAAAATAAAATGATACTCAGACATTGGAAGCTTATCTAAAAAAAGAAAAGATCACTTATGAAATTTACCAAGAAAGAAAAATAATAAATATTAAGAAAAGAAAGTGGCATGAAAGCCAACAAAAAGCAAAATCCTTAGAAGGAAAATAATTGTAACACGCAAATGGCAATTAATTTTATTACCATATTTGGTAATCAGAGGAATTCATTTTTCGTTTAATTAAATTTACTTATTTAGCAATCGGGATTTTTGCTAAGGAATTATACATATATTATTATTGTTATCATTATTATTTTTATTAGGGAATTTGGATGTTATATTGTTATGCTATATTACGGGGAATATAATTGTATTATTATCATATTTATATTTATTTATAATTAAGGAAGTTATCTTTTAAATTACGATCATACTTTCCAGGAAGTCTATAAGCTTATATTAATTTTTTTTATTTATTTCCATATTATCTATATTTATATTTTAAAGAATTGTATTTTTATTTTTCAAAGAAGTAAAATTCAAACAAATAAAGATAACTTTTTGTAATTTTACAACAATAAAATTACCAGTTCATTTAACATGGTTAAATAAATATTCAAACGTTTTTAAATAATTCGTAATAATTATTTGAACGTTTACAATAATCTTATTATTACAATATTGATTTACTTTTTTACAATGAAAACTTTCCTTTATTGTTATCAAATATCATCATATTGCATTGTTTGTCAAGAAAAACAATGTTCCATCTTCGCTAAAAATAAAAAAAATCAATTATCATCAGACAGTTTTTTATTCCCACTCATCCAGAATAACTTTTTCAAACAGTATAAACAATGAATTGAATCATTCTTTTTAAAATATGGATAATTTTGTAGGATGATGCAATGATGATGGTGGCAAGACCCCTGAGACTGTTAAATAATTATTAAAAGTATGTAACCATCTTTTTTCACCTTGACAATTTTTTAAATCAAGAATGGCCTCTATTCCATCATCAGTGATGTTGTCAAAACTGTGAGTAATGAGAAAGTTTACACAGGCACTGAATAGAACAGGCAGATAATGAGAAATTGATAAAATAAGTAACAAATTAGAGAGAATTCGGTCACTTTGAGACAATATAGGCATATGCCATCAATGAAATAATTCATTGGTTCTCATGCAAAATCTTCAATCATAAAAAAAGTGATTCATGTTCAAAAGAGGAGTAATCTGTTTATTATTAAAAAAAGATGTACATTGCATTTGTTCGTGAACTTGTTTATTTTTTTTTTAACGACGTAATCTTGTTTTGACATTTGGTTTATATTTTTAATACACATTAATATAAATGAATTAATTACATAAGAAAAGTTAAACTTTATACAATGCAAAACTCCCCCTGTAATACTTATTTAAAGTATCCATTTGGGGCGACTTGACGTCGTCTCGTGAACTTGTTTATACATATATCTATTCATTTGTGGCTAATTGTTTTGGGAGAAAAGTCTGATTAAGTGTAATTTTTAAAACCCTAAATTTAAAATTTTTTTTTAAAGTTGCAATTAGAAAAAGTTTTATCTGATCCAAAACTGTATGATATGATAATACTTGTTCTAATAATAATAAACAATAAATGAAGATGGGTTTTTATTTTAACTTAAAAATTTCATATATTTGGAGAAGATCACCTTGAATTTTTACACAAATAAGTAACAATATAATACAATTAATTCGCAGATCATCTATCAACCAGGGGATTTTTTTATAAAATCATAGGGGCTAATTTCATAGCAAATTTGCTATTATTCAAAATGGCAGCTTTGTCACAAATCCAACGTATGAAAAACAAAGAACTCATTTACTACTATATGCGAAGTTGTTCCTTTATGATCTGTTCCAACAAAACAGCAAACTTCACCAATATAAAAACACCCAACTCATCACATATAGCGTCTTATATTCTTTAAAAGATTTTATTTATTTAAAAAACTATAAAAAAACAATAACAACAACATGGAAAAACGATCAACATAAGTAATTTTATATACAAAATATTAACCCAAAACTTCGAAATGGTGACTTCGTACATAACTTTCTTTTTTTCTAACATATAATAAAGATTTTTTTTTTGATTTTCATGTTTTTTCACATTTATCCTATTGCTTTGCACAAAATTTGGTGTGATATGAATTTTGTATGTTGTATAACTATTTCACAAACACAGTTGATTATTTCCTTCAATTAGTAAATATGCCCAAATTTTTATATGTAAATCCCCTGCTTCGTACACGTTTCACCAATTAATATTTTAATATTTTATGTTACCTTTTTTATCCTCAAATTGAATGTCGATCATATTGTAAAAGGGCGTTATCTTTCAAGATTTTACAGTACTACCTATTGAAATATAATTTATTGTCATCATAATTATCATATATTTGCTTTAGTGTTATTAGCTCTATTATTATTCTTATAGTTTATTGGATAGTTGGCTCATAATGAGCAGGCATAAGAATTGTTCATTATTTAATAGAAATTTATTAAATCATCTAAATAACAACATAATTATACATGAAGTTGAAATTAAAACCCAAAGTCGTAACTTTTTGACTTGAGGCAACTACATAGTAAAAATCAGTTTCGACCTTATTTTGACCCTATTTTGACCAGATCTGCAAATGGTTGAAATAGTTTCGACTTCATGTATAAACATAATACATAGTTGTGTGATTTTTTATTAATCTCTGCCTAAATAAAATATTTTTAAACCCAGTTAATTAACCAGTTGGGGGTTTTTTGACTGGTTCCAACCTCTAGTTTTGGAAACCAATAATACGTAGCTTTAATAATAAAAAACAAGCTTCAACTTGATTTGATTGTCTTATTTATTATTTTTTTAAATTGTTTATTAATTAAATATAAATGTTATAATATGAAAATTTACATGCACTCTCTTGAGAACCTAATCTATAATTGATATAATTTACTTATTTTAATATATAAAAATGAGGGAAATTCTAAGGCTCAGCCAATTTTAGTTTGAGAAAAATCTAACTGATAAGTTTTGAAGCTTGGGTCATGAATGATAAAACTTATTGCTTAACTTTTCCAAAATGATATAAGAATTTTTTGCTTTAATATTTTGAAGTGACCAATTGTTACTATAATAACAATGACATTGTATAAAATTCAATGGGAAATTATTGTAAATTTGTATACTGGATTTCTACAAACTAAATCATCTAAAATTTTCAATAAAATATATTCATTAAAGGGTGTTATACATTGGACATGGGGATTCTCTAGCAAAAGGTGACTCAAGTGTTCTCTGACAAAAATTGAGTTTTTTGCATGCTGTATATTTATATTACAAGGATCATAACTGGTAAAAAAATCAGGTCATCTTTACTTGGTAAAAAAATAAAGTTTAGGTAAAGGATATCTTTATATGGATTATCTACATACTGACAATTGTTGATATATAAATATTTTTTCTGGTCTTCTGATAAAGGGTCAAAACTTGTACTCTTAAAAAGGTTATAAGAATACTTTTAACCAATAATTAACCTAATTGTCAAGCTTAAACATGTCTAGTTAGCATAACAAAAAACGTGTCTCATGTTTTGAAATATATAGGTATAAATTTTTGTAAGGATCAGTTTGTTACATTATTATGGGATTTTAAAATACTACAACATTTATTCATTCAATAATTAAACATTGTATTTGCATAATAAGCAATGGATCTCATGTTTGGAAATATATATGTAACTTATTGTAAAGATTAGTCAAATATTTATTGAGAAAATAGAAATTTTGATATGTAGTGACAAAGGTCGTCGTAATATATTAAATATGTGATTAATGATGTTAACCAGTAGAAAAAATTTGGCCGGCTATATAAGCCGAACAGCTCTTGACCAGCTAAGAACTCAAATAACTCTCAGTTGATGAAAAAACTTTTAAGCTTGCAGGTATTATTACTGCTACTATGTTATTATTACTATTGTTATTATTATTATTGTCATTGTTACTATTTGATGGTTTGAATAAGGTTTATTGGAATTACATTGAATAAACAAATAAAACAAATAAGAATTTATATTACAAATAGAACTCTAACTGAAAGTTGTTCATTCAATGAAAGGAAAATATAATTATCGTTTTTAATAATAATTGATTTTTTTAAAGAAAAATATATTATAAAAATGATTATAATAAAATATAATATACCTTTCAAATGATCAAATGAGTAGAAGCTTTGTCAATATACCAGTCAATTCAACAATGTAATCAGCTTGGAATTTGAGTTGGATTTTTTCAGCACAACAAAATTTTCCATCCTTGACTCCCACTTGCCCTTTATATTTTCCACAAGTAGAATCATATCATAGTAAAAGCAAACAACAATATTAAAATTGTTTGATTAATATTAAAGAACATTTGATCCAAATTTCCCAATAATCAAAAAAAGATTAATACAAAAAACAATAATAAAAGATGAATGCAACAATAATAATAAAATAAGATAACAAACAATAAATCATCAAATTCCAAAGAATCTGTATAAATAAAGATGAAATTTTTCTTTTATCAAATTCTTACACAATTAAAAAATTCCATGATTAAAACCTTTGAAAATGTCTCAACAACAACAACAACAACAACAACAACAACAACAACAACAATCATCATCGTCCATTAAAAAACATGTATATATCTGATTTAAAATTATTTGATTTTAATATAAAACATAATAAAGGGTGCATAATTTGCATAATTTAGATGAAATAATCAGAAATACACAGCTTGAAGCAAAAGGATTTGATAGCTATCATTACCTTGAATGGATTCCTTA
>CAUDNR010001846.1:76987-90235 GCA_958430865.1 Entrophospora sp. SA101 | reverse complement strand
ACAAAGGTGAAATAAAATAATAATTTTTTAAATATAATTAATTATATATCTTTAATAAAACAAAACAAACATGACTTGGCTGTTTAATCATTTCCCTGTATGTGAATGCCTCCATCCATCAAATATTTATGATGGTCATGATTATCATTTAATACATTTGATGTTGTATTTGATATAACAAACAATTGCATCACCCAGGTAGTAATGATACCAAGGCCATGCATAAACAAAACTCTTAACAATGCCTGTCTACCCAGATCTCTGGGGTTCACAATAATAAATTACTTTTCTTGATTATCAATTATGGTTGCTCATGAATAATAAACCTGATGTTGATTGCAGGTGTCAGATTTAATTAAAATTTCCTATCACAAACAAGTCAACAGGTGCTTTCACACCGCCTCATAACCATGGAATTTTTTTTCCATGGGCAAGGTGAAAACATGTTGGAAGGCTTTGGACAAAACATTCCCTATCTTCCACTCAGACCAAGCTAGATGTTACCATATGGGCATTGATTGCTGATGGGAGTTGACATTTGTGTGATGATTGCTTTGTGTTATTGCCACACTAGAATAAAAGTTGGTGTCTGCAACTGGTTGAAAATTCTCCAACTCAGAAGTTGCAACCTGGATTGCTGTTTTGGATTTTCCCTGAATTCAGAGTTTTGAGTCCTGGGTTGCTGTAATTTTTTATGAAAAGAAAAAGTATTAATATTTAACAATTAATTATTTAAATGTTTATTTTGTTGAAAAAAAATATACATTGATAGTGTGCATTTTCTGTGCTTAACATCCATGTGACCCTAAGTCTGGACAAAAGATCTCTTTCTATGAGTTTGGCTGGTATATCTCAAAGGTGTCTCCTGTCTTGTTAGTGGCATGCCTACTCGCCAACAACCTACCCCCATTCAAAAAACAAATTCAGTTGGTCAAATAAAAATTAAAGAGAAGCAGAATATTTATGGGAACATTTAATTTATAACATAACATACCAAACAAAATCTGAACCATTTTTATAACTTTTTCCTTGTTGGCCATATTGTTGACAAAGATGTATATAATCATGCAATAATTTTAATCTATAGGACAGAATCCAGTCCCCTACCCAAAATTATTAAATTGGTTAGTATCAGAGAAACAGAGCATTTATGAAAATGATTATACAAAACAAACACTATTTTACAACTTTCCTCCTAACATCAGAATCCAAATGCAATTTCAGGGCCACCAACCCTGCTCTGAATTGCGACCTCCTGTGCTGGAAACGAGCTGCAGATTCTCTTAATATTCATCAGCAGAGTTGCGACTTGGTCACAGTGCCATCCTTGCCCTAGAGGCGGATCGTTGCAGGCAACTTTTCGACCAGCATACCAGCAGCCATCTCTGGTCTGGGAGGATTAGTGAAAACGTCATTGACGATTGATGCAGTCTTGGTAAACTCCAGGACATGTCCACCCCCCCCTGGAATTCAGTTGCATCATTGTATCATTGGGGGACACTAGTCAGATTAGCCTTTGTACATGAGGAAGATGTGAGAATGACTGTAGTGTTCAAGGTAGCGTGCGTGCTTCAACGCCTGCTATTTTCCTGTAATCAAACATCACATATTTGAATTGTTTCTTTTTCAACGGTGTGCTGCCTTGACATCTTGTAATTATAATATTAATAATAATATTATTGATTAATATTATTATTGATTACGAGAAGTAAAATATTATCAAAGAAAATCTTGTAATTACCCAGCAAGATCTGCTCCGCGTTTTGATTTCCGATTAAAATGTTTATAATAACCAAAAATATCAATACAAGTAAAAAATAGTACCTCTGGTTAGTTATTAACACATTTCTTTAGGGACTAAAACCAAACCAAACAACAACACTCACATTTTGTCACCTTGGGCTCTGTCAAAAAATAAATTGTTTTTTCTTTTTCCAAAAAAAAAATCAATTCGCGTCTGTCCTACCAAAAAAAAAAAAAAAACCAATAGGATAAATAATTAGTGTGTACATGTCGATCAAATAACAAAACTTTTTTTTATCCTTTAAAAACAAAATGTCAGACAGATTTAAAAACACGAAAAAAAGAAACAAAAGCGATAAAGAAAAAAATATCACTGGGTAAGTGTTTTAAGAATAAGGATGGTGGTAGTGTTTATCGCCTGCCACTCGTCGTTACTTTAGTTATCATTTAAGAAATAAATGTTTTAGTTTACTAAGATTTCGACTTTTATCAGAACTATCACTACCAACAACGACCTAATTACCCAGCTTGAAACATGTATAAAAGAGAATAAAAGGCTTAGGATCGAAATTGAGGAGAAAAAAGTTGGAATGGTGGAATTATCAGAAAAAAGCTGTGAAGTAAAAAGTAATTTTTTAACCACTAAAGAAAAAATTGCAAATCTTGATTCGCAGATCACGAAGAAATATCAGGAATTGGAGATATTAAATGATAGAATCAAAAAAGATCGCAACGAACTGACTAGTCTCAAAGAGGCTGAAGAATCTATGGCTAGGGAATCGATCGTAATTGGGGAGAAAATTAAAAAAGAAAAAATGTTTATCAAAGATTTGAACACAGAATTTTTTAAAAATGAAAACACTCGTCACCGCCTACACAACGCCATTCAAGATATAAAAGGAAAAATTCGCGTTTTTTGCAGAGTTCGTCCACAAACTCCTGCTGAGAAAGATGTCCCTCTTATTGAGATCAAGTACCCAGGGGAATGTGAAAGCAAAAAAATCATGATTGGTTCTGTTGTGAAAGATTACCTAAACAAAAAGAAAAATATTTTCAAGGAATACAAATTTGATCATGTTTTCAAACCTGATAGCACTCAAGGACAAGTATACGCTGAGGTCGCTGCTGACGTTGTCCAATCGGTGGTCGATGGGTACAATTGTTGCATTTTTGCTTATGGTCAAACAGGTGCGGGGAAAACTTACACAATGCAAGGTTCTGATGATACTCCGGAAAGTGAGGGTATGATCACAAGAGCGTTCACACACATCTTTGGCCTCATCAACAAATTGAATTTTCAGGGGTGGAATTATACTATCGAAGGTCAATTCATCGAAATATATAATGATCAAATCTATGATTTGCTTATCTCACATGGAGAATCCAAAGATGTGAAGATAACACATGACATTGAAGAGGGTTCAACAAGGATTGCTAATGTGAAAACAGGTAAAAAAGAAAGAAGAGTCATTTAAAATAATGATGATGGTGATGATGATAAATAATTTTATTATTATTATTATTTAGTGAACCTTGAATCACCAGATTGTGTTAATCAAGTACTTAGATTCGCAACAAAGAACCGAACTGTTGCTTCTACAAAAATGAACGATAATTCTTCAAGAAGTCACAGCATATTTATGATTCATATCAAAGGTTCTAATTCTGTTACAAATGAGAAACTATCGGGTTCCTTGAACCTTATTGACCTGGCAGGTTCAGAGAAAATATCAGCTTACGAATCAACTGGAGATCTTCAAGTTGAAACGATAAATATTAACAAGAGTCTCAGCAGTCTAAAAACAGTTATACAAAACATAAAGGAAAATGCGAGCCATATCAATTACCGTGACTCCACCTTGACCTATGTTTTGAAGAATTCATTAGGTGAACCATTATTGTTATGTTGTATATGGATTTTTTTTAAACTTGTTTTTATTTATATCAATAATAATAATAATAATATATAAATATATGTATGTGTATATATGTATATTATACATATGTAGGTGGAAATTCCAAGGTGTTGGTGTTAGTTAATATTTCCCCGGTAAGATCATCTCAAGCGGATACTGAAAACAGTTTAGAATTTGGGCTTATTGCAAAAGCAGCTCACATCGGCATCGCAAAAAAAGGTTAAAACTTAATAATAACAATAATATTATTGTATTATTGCATCTCAAGTTTCTATTTAATTTCTAACATTATTAAAAAAAGTAAAATTAAAAGATAGATATATATTACTAGCATTAATATTGCATCATTATTAATTTCTTTTTATTTGTATTAAAATTTAAATTTAATCTATATTTTCTTTATTTGAGCGTCGAAGGAAAAACTATTTACAATATTATATAATAATCATAATCATAATCATAATAATTATAATTACTATCACTATTACGGTAAAGAAATCATTCTTTTAAAAAATAATTACATAAAAAAAGAACAATAATTAAAAAATTTACAAATATTCTTCAACTTTTGTTATAAATAATTAAATCTTATTGTAATCTTGATCGATTATCATATTTATAACTATTTCCTGGGTAAGTTGGATTTGGAGATGAATGACGAGTTTGGTGAATGAATTAAACATGACGGATAAGATGATTGATGCAGTTGATTTGAAGGTTGATGTGTTTGGTATGATTGACATAATGATGTAAATGAGTTTCATATAAGGTTTCCGGTCAAAACTGTTTTCTCAAAGCCCAAACTAGTTTGGGCAATTTGGGCTTCTCAATATTTTTTATAAACATGAACATTAAAAAACTATACCAATCAACTTATTTTAACTTAAACAACTTTAAAGTAATTTCACCCAATTTCGGCTAATAACAAAAAATAGTTTGGGCTTATAAAAAAGTAATTTTTGCCCAAAGTGTTTCAGCAATTTCGGCTACTAATTGAGAGAGTTTCGGCCGGAAACCTTAGTTTCATATTAACTATTTTTATCTAGGAGTAATTCTATATATCACCTGATAACAAATGGAAGATTTTAATAATCACACTACTAAAATTTGATCCCTGAAATTCTTGGTAATACCAATGTTCACTTTGTCTGGTTTTGTTGCAGCATGCCCCATATGATAATGACTTTGGTCAATAACTGTTAACTCCTTGTATAGGTTGTCAATCAGTAATAACTGTTGACGCTTAATATTTTTGCCCGTCACTTTCCTTACATTTACACTTAACAAAATGTTTACAAAAACCAAAAACCCAAAACCTTTGCTTCTTTACTAAGCAAATAACCAAAACCTCAGAGTTCTATACCATTCTAACAACCAAACAAACAATTAAACCCTACTGTTTAATTTCCAACCACAAAAGTGTTTTATTAATAATTTGTTTATTATTAATTATGAAATCTTATGAGCAAGGCTCTTAAATATTAATATATGTAGAATTATTTAATTATCCGATTTAATTTTTCACAAGTGACATCATTTATAATAAAAATATTAAAATGAGACTAGGTCACGTGCACGACATACGATTGGACGGCACCTCGATAAATCGTTTTATTTTATTTGATGTAAAATTTATACTATTCATTGTTTTAAAAAATAATTTAGACTACATGATGTTATTAAATAATGGCAATTTGCTATGTTAGCACTTTTTTAATTTCATAAGGCTTATGAAACCTTAGCATTGTCCTCCATATTTGTGGTCTGTAAACCTTGTCCCTATCAGAGTATATTTAGTGATGACTAATGGAATATTGTAGTTGAAACAAGCCCGTTTGTTATCCAGGGATCAATAATCCCAGATACCATATCAACTATGATCCACAATGCAGGCCGGCAGCACAAATCTTCAATGGATCGCGACAAACTCTGCCAATGATATCTCCAGTAAAAACAACTAAAAATAAACATTGCAACAAAATTTTAATTATTTATATTAATAACATTTTTACTGTACAAAAGCAATACGATGTCAGATTTAATCGTAATTTATCAGAAAGTATGTTTTTTTATGTACTATAGACGATGTGCCATTTTAGAATTCGGATTCGGGTAAAAGAAAAAAAAAATTTCGAAAAATTAAGTAACTAGTGAAATTGCATATTTGGATTATGGTTTTTACGTATCAACAAGATATATTCTGATAAATATTTTGATAATAATGATGATGGAGACAAAATTACATCCGTTGGCATATCACACAAGTAGAATTAAATTTCTTAAGAATTTATTATTATAAATCGTTAACTTTTATTTATCAATTTTTTTTTATAATAATAATTAATTAAAATCAGATTTTAGTGACTATAAAAAATGATAAATGAAAAGCATTGAAATGATTAATTAGGTTGATAAAATTGGTATTAAATTTTTAAACCTAATAATAATCCAGTTGAATTTTTACTGACAAAATCTTTTTTTTATTATTATTAATTTAAAGATTAGCTGAAGCTAAGGATGTTATTACAACTAAGGTTATTTATTATTGTTGGTATTATTATTTGAAATATTTTTTATTTTTTTAATATAAATTTATTTTAGGAATAACGATGTGCAATGGACGATTGATTAATTATTGCTTTTTTATTTATAATTTTGAATATTCGTTGATCAATAAAGTCTTTTATTATTATGATTACGAAGATAATAAACACAATATTATTTGTTGATTTAATTAAATTCTCATTTTCTATATAATATAAATAATATGTTGCTACTACTCTTTACAGACGTCTGCCTCTGCGACCACCTTTTCTACGAGCTAAGATTTAACAAATAATAAAAATTAAATTAATTCATTGTTGAATATTTATTAACACCCATCCATATTCACCTACACACACACACACAAAAAAAAATACATAATGAATACAAATAATGAATGAGGATATACGTACTACTATCAGTTGGAATAGGAGTGACATCTTCTATTCTACCAATTTTCATTCCAGATCTAGCCAAAGCTCTTAAAGCTGATTGTGCACCAGGTCCGGGTGTTTTTGTACCATTACCACCAGTTGCTCGTAATTTAATATGTAAAGCAGTAATACCTAATTCTTTACATCTTGCTGCTACATCTTGTGCTGCTAACATAGCTGCATATGGTGATGACTCGTCTCTATCAGCTTTAACTTTCATACCTCCTATTATTATTATTATATTTGTAATGAATTAGTGAGAGGGAATATTTTTTTTGGGGATTATGTGTTTCACCACTATTCCCTTTATTTATAATATGAATAATATATATATATCATAAAAAATCTCTCAATTTAAAATTGAAAAAATTTTAGAAAGTAAAAGAACACTCGAAATAAATAAAATATTTATTCAAGACAGCATAAACAAATAATTTGAAGAAGAGTATATTCATACCAGTTACACGAACAATTGTTTCTCGGCCTGATAAATCAGTTACATGAACAAAAGTATCATTGAATGAAGCAAAAATATGTGCTACCCCAAAAACTTTTTCATCGCCTTGAACTTGTGGTCCAAGTGAAATGTTCTCTTCTACTTTGACTTTCTTTACTTTCTTAGACTACAAAAAATTCAATTAATTAATCAAATAAATAATTAACTATTATATTTGGAGCTCGAATGAATGAAAGAATTAATCGATTAATTGGAAAAGGAAAAAGGAAAATATTACCATTGTTTAGAATTGATTTTTAAAGCAACAAAAAAAAAAAATATAATTGTAAAAAATTAAAATTAAAAAAAAAAGATGAAAAATCAATTTAAACCAATAAAAATGATTGATCTACATAAATCATGTGCAAAAATAATAACACGAAAAATTGTTCTTTTATTATTATTCTCATTTAAATCAACTTTTTTCGACATTTTATGTAAATATTATATAATCGTTAATTGTAATTTATTTAATATGAATATTAATAAATTATTCCTTTTTTATTTTCAAAAAGAGAATGAAATTAAAAAATTCTCCATATAAAAAAAGTAAACTTTTTTTACAAATCGATCGTGATACCAATAACAACGGCTCTCCATTTAGAAAAGTCATTTCTGATAGTTTTAAAGAAGCAAGAATCTCATCATCACCATCACCATCGACACCATGTGCGAGCTCTTCAATATTTAAAAAATACAACACGTCAAAATGTCCTGACATTCTTTACGATCAAACTAATGAGGGAAATAACAGCAATTTATTTGGTAATTTATCTAAAAAAAGTTTTTCAAGATATATATTTTCATTTTGTTCAATGATAATATATTATTAATATATTGGTGTGTAAAAAATTAGAATTAGACGACTACAACAATAGTACTACATCATGCAAATTAATTGGATCTCGTAGTAATAACAGTAGCCATAATTTAATGACAATTTCCTCGCCGATCAATGATAATAATAATAATGGTTATGATTATGATTATGAATTAACACCAACCCGTATACCATTATTATTAACACAAAAAGCATCTGCAAGTAAAGTTACACTTAGTTCTACGGTATTATTGTCTAACAAAGAAAATCCCGATGATATTAGTATTGATAATGATTTACCTGAAAACTTAACTTTGAAGACTTCTAACAATTACTATTATTCAAATCAAAGCAACTATAACGACAACAACAATTATATTAATAACGTTAATAATAGTAGGTGTAATCTAGAACCAGTAATCATACTTGATGACGATGATAATCAAAAAGTCAAGAATAAAACAAATAACAGAAAGAATAAAACGAATAAAGCAAAATATAAAACGAATAAAACGAATAATAAAACGAATAAAATGAATAAAACGAATAATAAAACGAATAAAATGAATAATAAAACGAATAAAATGAATAAAACGAATATGGTGCAGGACATCTAGTACTAGTCCCTACAACTTTCTGCGCCACGGCGACAGATTTGGGAAAAAATTCACAATCAAAAATGAATAAAATTTTTACAGTCACATGTTTTAAAATAGGTTTGTCACGTTGCATTCTCTTATTAGTATCACGTGATAAAGGATCTGCAATACAGATTTCAAAATTCATTTTTAATATAAAAAATTCGCATGTAGCACATCACTTTGGGGGGATTAACATATTCTCAACACGTAGTGGGGAAATTGTCAGACATAATCCGTACGTATTATTTATTAGCCTATTTTTTCGTTGATTACATTGAATATAAGTAATCTTGACCACCTTATTGATATATAAAAAAAAATAAAACACAGAATGAAAGTATATAAAATGTTACCTTAATATTTATTTATGTGTTGGTAATGAAATGGTGGGGATTGGGCGAAAGTTTCGAGGTGGTAGTGAGATAGCTTGTTCCAACGCATGCATGAGCAAAGATTTGTTTACAATTAGGATGTTCCTCAAAGTTAGCAATAAGCGTATAAGAAATTTTACATGCCGTGCCCTATCTAAAGTCAGAGGTATTTCCGCTTGCTCTAGATGAAAAAGTCTCGGAATCCCGCATGAACCATTTATTATAACATCGAGAAATAGATTCTCGCCAGCCACTTGTATCCAAACAATACCAAATTGATTGCTAGTTTGCCTACATATGGAATTTACAAGATTAACACTGTCCAAAATTTCCCTCCACAATTTTACATCATCATCCCTTTTTTTGTATTACTACAGATGATATGTGAACTCTCAGCATATAAAAGCTCAATCACCTTCTTTATATTTCTCTATTGCCATAATATCAGGCTTCTTACTCCTTCGCCTATCTTTCGTTCCAAAATTTTTCCGAACCTTGCTAGCTATACTCTGACATTCCGCTCTGAATACAGAGGTGTACATATTTTAATAATAAAAGCAAAAATACTCAACTTGTTACTTATCTACTCACGTGCTCAAGCATATATAACCATTCGGAAGATCCATCAGACTCACTTGGAGCAAGGGAACAACAACATCTGTAATATACATCCCCTCACTTTGTTCATCACAAGACGCTCTTGTTGCAAATGCCGGGTTATTCCAAATCTCACCACTAATTAATATCCGATATCAGAAAGGTTATTATGATTGTGAAGATGGACGTAGAAAAATCCCAGAGAAGTACTTACAGTACAGCTAAAATACGGTCTACTACTTTTACAAGAACCGAATTGCTATCTTTCCATTTATTATTGTGGGGAATGTTCCTCATCTCTCTTGGAACCCCCGATTTCTTAAAATTTTCCACGAATATATCACACTTAGATACAACTGGAATCGGGTAGGGTACATCTCATGTTCTCGCGTGGTTGCTAATAATAAATATATAGTAAAAATGTATGTGAGGACTAGCTCACTTAAATACAATTGTTTCTTACCATAAAGACCCGCTTCTGTCTGTCTCCTAAATTTTCTATGATCTTTGATTTATCGCATAAGACCATATTTGCTTCTGGGTCTTGCCACGAAAGGCCTGAAGGGTCGATGGCATTTATCTTTTTCCCAAGAGCATCGCAGAGATACTCGTCCACTTCTAATATAGGATGCTAAACATAAACCCACTTTATTAGCTACAATGGTTGTGGACAATTACAAAAACCAAACTGCCTAGCATCTAACTTAAGATTTTCCTTTAAGAAATTAATATTATGTTCTATTTTCTCTCTCGCCCGATCAGGATTTGATTCCCTATCCTGTATATTTGGTTAAGTAAAGTTGCATCTCATTAAGAAATTTTGGTAATTAGATTGCGAGTACTGTACCATGTTAAACACCTTTATAGCATTTAATCCCATTACGCATCTGTATCCAATCTCCATCTATGGCCAATACAACAACATATACCGGTATATGAAGTTAGTGATCACAAGATTTAATAATTATAATTTTCATTTGCATGTGCATAATCCATAATTATAATTTAGGCATAATTATTTTAGCTGAATGCCATGCATAACCAGGAGGAGCAAACCCTCGACATCTGAAGGATATTATTTTTTCCTAACAATATCGTTCTTCCGGGTCGACACCCTCCCAAACTTCAGCAATGACAAACAAAACTAATCTATCATTGCCATAGATTCATCATTTTATGTAATCCATAAACTTTAATACTAACCTCCTGTAAGATTCCTGACACCTTCAGTTTTCATTCATCATCACCCATTTTGTTAATACACCATTCACTGCGGTTATCAGCTAAATATTTAACAACGAGAAATTGGCAATAATTCATAATAATAATAATAATAATAATAATAATAATAAATCCTATTACTATGAATTATCCCGATTATCAATCAACATGCACATTTTGTTTCAATGAATCTTACTCTAGTTTCAATGAATCTTAAATGAAATTTCTATAACCACTTCGTTGTGATGGAGTTATAATGTATTGCATGAAACATTCAATACCAGATTAAAGAAACAAAAAAATCATTTGCAAAGCTTAAAACATACCATTTCCAAATATGTCACCTCCAAAAAACATGCATAATCTGAAGATGATGATTATATTGATATAGAAAAGTTTATACCGTCTAATTTAGATGATCCTGGCAATGGTATCAGTGCATACAAAAAGTGTGTTGATAAACTTCTTGATAATAAAGAAAAATCTGATTCATTAAATCTTCAAGTCAAAAGTAAAGGATAATCAAAACTTCGCAGTTAGATATATGGTAAAGAATAAAAAAACTTGTATTTAGATTTTACCTTTTTATTATTATATTCTTTTAATGCAGCTTCTAACAACCTTCTCCATATTCTTGACTTATTAATTCGACATACTTGACAACTATTTTCTTCTATTTTCCTTTACTTATAAATAATTATTTATTATAAACGATAATTTTGAAATGGGATCCTTATTCTACTATACTTAATTGTCGCAGGAGAATATAATATCATTTATTATTTGCGTTATAGATTCATGGATGTTTGATCATAAATAAAAAAGAAAGGAAAATGTTATATACAAAACTTGGAATCTTCATAGATCATGCATCTTGTTTTTTAACAGTTGCTTCCCACAAACCCGCCATCATACAACTTCTACTTTTTCTATTGAATAATTGTTAAAACAGTCATCAAGTATATTTTTGAAAATTGTTTTATGTTTGTATTAATGTCGGTCACCAAAGAGATGAAAGTCAAAGCTAAAACTAAAAGTTATATGTCAAAAGTCAAAACCAGTTTCGACTTATGGCGAAACCTTTTGACTTTTGCACAGTTGCAATACTCTATGTTTTTGGAATTGAAATTAGTTTGTATGATAATAAAGAAATAAAAAAAAATATATTTAGTAAATAGAATTTATCCAATGAAATATTGTTAAATGAGTGTGTTAGTATCCCATAATTAAAAAAAAAAATTTTTTCAGTAAATATATAATTCAAATTTTTTGCATTATTGGTAGATAGCTGATTATTCGATATTAGCTGATCACTGGTATCAATCTTCAGTTACAGGGTTTCTTATATATGGATTAGCATAAGCCTCCTTGATCAGGAATCAGGCGCTAGTCCATGTATGGGGGATCTTGGGGTTGACGTTGGAGCTGTAAGATCCAGTTATTCGCCTTGCAGACTGAAGGTATAAGTAAAGACATGGTAGGCTTCTGACTGACCATTCCTCACGGTGTGCGAGGTCGGCCGTGTAACGGATTTCCATGTTGAGAGGATATTCATATCGGTTGGGTATCTGATCAGAGGAGCTGTTGCATGGTAACGTTAAAACTTTTATTATTTTTAATAAAAAAATTAACTGTGTGTGGGAAAAAATTTTTCCAAAAAACTAAAAAATAAAATATACATTTAAAACAAATTATACATTAAAAACAAATTACAAAAATAAAATATTAAAAATAAAATAAAAAGAATTCAGTTATGAAAAACAGATATGAAATTAGATCTCATCGTACATTTGAATAATGGATTATTAGTATGATTTCTCTACAATATTGTATGAGTGCACGATGATAATGTTGATGATAACGTGGGGACAACCAAGGTCATTGAGATGGCACTGTTAAAACCTGAAAAGGCTACTTGAATGACATTAATCAAGACAGAGAAGATGTGGATCATGGAGCAGAGGCAGTAGGTATGTTAACACTTTCAGCCTTTACTGAATTTGTTTGTGGTCATTACATTAAAAAAAATGATACGAGTGAATTACAAGCCTACATTGATAGTTGATGATAACGTTGATGGTATACGTTGACAATAACGTGTTGATGATACACATTGACAAAAATGGTAACGTGTTGATGATACACGTTGCTGATAACATGAAAACATGTTGACGATACACATTGATGTTAACGTTGATGATAACGTTGACAATAATGGTGTTTATGATACGTGTTGAAAATAATAACGTTGATTTAATAGAGGAAAAAAGAAAGAGAGAGTACTTAATATAATTATCACAGAGCTCAAAAGACAACGATTTTTCATAAATTTCAATGGAAAAAATAATATTTGACAAGATTTATTTTTAACAAATACCATAAGCAGCATTATATTGAACAATATCAATCCTAGTGATACTTTCCAAAATCTTTTTCAAATTTATTAATAGTAAAAAAACAAAAAA
>CAUDNR010001846.1:60526-75784 GCA_958430865.1 Entrophospora sp. SA101 | reverse complement strand
ATGATGATGCTTACCAACCAACCTTTAGACACACCATCCAAATAATACCGATCAAGAATATAGATGTTAGTCATAACTTTTGATGGTGGTCGCAATAACCTTTGTGATTGTAATAACCTTCGTGATCGTGATAACCTTTGTGATCGTAATAACCTTCGTGATCGTTTTGCTTTCTTCTTTGAATTGTAATACGGACATATTTGTCATAAAAAATATCAAGATATGTAACTACATTAGAAGCTAAAACTATTTATTAAAATTTTATATTAATATGTTATATAAAAAATACATGATTAAAATAAAAAATGAAAGACATTCGTTTTTATGTGGTAAAAAAAATTGTGCTTTTGTTTTTTCTAAGTTATGTGAGCTATTATGAGGGGTTTTTAAGGGATGAGAAATTTTTTCTTATGGAATGAGAAACTATTTTTGAGCTTTTTCTATAAAACTGGTATAATAATGATATTTAAAATTTTGAAGGATGGTGATCGCGTCTACGATTAACCAATAAACGTGATATCAACAGATTTGAGTGAATGTCTAAAAAGTTTTGTATATCTCACGTGGATTTTTTTTCAAGGAAATTGATCGGCATTTTTTTAGAACCGGATTTACTAATAAATGATCACGTGCTGGACCGTATCCTTAAAATATATAGATATGATAGATTTTGGACTGAGGTTGATGTATCAAAAAAAATATTAAAATTATTATTATAAATAAAAAACCCATTTAATAACATTAATTCAACTAAACTTTTTTTAAAAAAGCCATCTAAACTGACTATCACTTGTGTGATTGATTCAATCATTAACACTAAGAAACAAACAATTTCAGAATTATTGAAATTAATGCCATTACAAAGGTGAAATAAAATAATAATTTTTTAAATATAATTAATTATATATCTTTAATAAAACAAAACAAACATGACTTGGCTGTTTAATCATTTCCCTGTATGTGAATGCCTCCATCCATCAAATATTTATGATGGTCATGATTATCATTTAATACATTTGATGTTGTATTTGATATAACAAACAATTGCATCACCCAGGTAGTAATGATACCAAGGCCATGCATAAACAAAACTCTTAACAATGCCTGTCTACCCAGATCTCTGGGGTTCACAATAATAAATTACTTTTCTTGATTATCAATTATGGTTGCTCATGAATAATAAACCTGATGTTGATTGCAGGTGTCAGATTTAATTAAAATTTCCTATCACAAACAAGTCAACAGGTGCTTTCACACCGCCTCATAACCATGGAATTTTTTTTCCATGGGCAAGGTGAAAACATGTTGGAAGGCTTTGGACAAAACATTCCCTATCTTCCACTCAGACCAAGCTAGATGTTACCATATGGGCATTGATTGCTGATGGGAGTTGACATTTGTGTGATGATTGCTTTGTGTTATTGCCACACTAGAATAAAAGTTGGTGTCTGCAACTGGTTGAAAATTCTCCAACTCAGAAGTTGCAACCTGGATTGCTGTTTTGGATTTTCCCTGAATTCAGAGTTTTGAGTCCTGGGTTGCTGTAATTTTTTATGAAAAGAAAAAGTATTAATATTTAACAATTAATTATTTAAATGTTTATTTTGTTGAAAAAAAATATACATTGATAGTGTGCATTTTCTGTGCTTAACATCCATGTGACCCTAAGTCTGGACAAAAGATCTCTTTCTATGAGTTTGGCTGGTATATCTCAAAGGTGTCTCCTGTCTTGTTAGTGGCATGCCTACTCGCCAACAACCTACCCCCATTCAAAAAACAAATTCAGTTGGTCAAATAAAAATTAAAGAGAAGCAGAATATTTATGGGAACATTTAATTTATAACATAACATACCAAACAAAATCTGAACCATTTTTATAACTTTTTCCTTGTTGGCCATATTGTTGACAAAGATGTATATAATCATGCAATAATTTTAATCTATAGGACAGAATCCAGTCCCCTACCCAAAATTATTAAATTGGTTAGTATCAGAGAAACAGAGCATTTATGAAAATGATTATACAAAACAAACACTATTTTACAACTTTCCTCCTAACATCAGAATCCAAATGCAATTTCAGGGCCACCAACCCTGCTCTGAATTGCGACCTCCTGTGCTGGAAACGAGCTGCAGATTCTCTTAATATTCATCAGCAGAGTTGCGACTTGGTCACAGTGCCATCCTTGCCCTAGAGGCGGATCGTTGCAGGCAACTTTTCGACCAGCATACCAGCAGCCATCTCTGGTCTGGGAGGATTAGTGAAAACGTCATTGACGATTGATGCAGTCTTGGTAAACTCCAGGACATGTCCACCCCCCCCTGGAATTCAGTTGCATCATTGTATCATTGGGGGACACTAGTCAGATTAGCCTTTGTACATGAGGAAGATGTGAGAATGACTGTAGTGTTCAAGGTAGCGTGCGTGCTTCAACGCCTGCTATTTTCCTGTAATCAAACATCACATATTTGAATTGTTTCTTTTTCAACGGTGTGCTGCCTTGACATCTTGTAATTATAATATTAATAATAATATTATTGATTAATATTATTATTGATTACGAGAAGTAAAATATTATCAAAGAAAATCTTGTAATTACCCAGCAAGATCTGCTCCGCGTTTTGATTTCCGATTAAAATGTTTATAATAACCAAAAATATCAATACAAGTAAAAAATAGTACCTCTGGTTAGTTATTAACACATTTCTTTAGGGACTAAAACCAAACCAAACAACAACACTCACATTTTGTCACCTTGGGCTCTGTCAAAAAATAAATTGTTTTTTGTTTTTCCAAAATAAAAATCAATTCGCGTCTGTCCTACCAAAAAAAAAAAAAAAACCAATAGGATAAATAATTAGTGTGTACATGTCGATCAAATAACAAAACTTTTTTTTATCCTTTAAAAACAAAATGTCAGACAGATTTAAAAACACGAAAAAAAGAAACAAAAGCGATAAAGAAAAAAATATCACTGGGTAAGTGTTTTAAGAATAAGGATGGTGGTAGTGTTTATCGCCTGCCACTCGTCGTTACTTTAGTTATCATTTAAGAAATAAATGTTTTAGTTTACTAAGATTTCGACTTTTATCAGAACTATCACTACCAACAACGACCTAATTACCCAGCTTGAAACATGTATAAAAGAGAATAAAAGGCTTAGGATCGAAATTGAGGAGAAAAAAGTTGGAATGGTGGAATTATCAGAAAAAAGCTGTGAAGTAAAAAGTAATTTTTTAACCACTAAAGAAAAAATTGCAAATCTTGATTCGCAGATCACGAAGAAATATCAGGAATTGGAGATATTAAATGATAGAATCAAAAAAGATCGCAACGAACTGACTAGTCTCAAAGAGGCTGAAGAATCTATGGCTAGGGAATCGATCGTAATTGGGGAGAAAATTAAAAAAGAAAAAATGTTTATCAAAGATTTGAACACAGAATTTTTTAAAAATGAAAACACTCGTCACCGCCTACACAACGCCATTCAAGATATAAAAGGAAAAATTCGCGTTTTTTGCAGAGTTCGTCCACAAACTCCTGCTGAGAAAGATGTCCCTCTTATTGAGATCAAGTACCCAGGGGAATGTGAAAGCAAAAAAATCATGATTGGTTCTGTTGTGAAAGATTACCTAAACAAAAAGAAAAATATTTTCAAGGAATACAAATTTGATCATGTTTTCAAACCTGATAGCACTCAAGGACAAGTATACGCTGAGGTCGCTGCTGACGTTGTCCAATCGGTGGTCGATGGGTACAATTGTTGCATTTTTGCTTATGGTCAAACAGGTGCGGGGAAAACTTACACAATGCAAGGTTCTGATGATACTCCGGAAAGTGAGGGTATGATCACAAGAGCGTTCACACACATCTTTGGCCTCATCAACAAATTGAATTTTCAGGGGTGGAATTATACTATCGAAGGTCAATTCATCGAAATATATAATGATCAAATCTATGATTTGCTTATCTCACATGGAGAATCCAAAGATGTGAAGATAACACATGACATTGAAGAGGGTTCAACAAGGATTGCTAATGTGAAAACAGGTAAAAAAGAAAGAAGAGTCATTTAAAATAATGATGATGGTGATGATGATAAATAATTTTATTATTATTATTATTTAGTGAACCTTGAATCACCAGATTGTGTTAATCAAGTACTTAGATTCGCAACAAAGAACCGAACTGTTGCTTCTACAAAAATGAACGATAATTCTTCAAGAAGTCACAGCATATTTATGATTCATATCAAAGGTTCTAATTCTGTTACAAATGAGAAACTATCGGGTTCCTTGAACCTTATTGACCTGGCAGGTTCAGAGAAAATATCAGCTTACGAATCAACTGGAGATCTTCAAGTTGAAACGATAAATATTAACAAGAGTCTCAGCAGTCTAAAAACAGTTATACAAAACATAAAGGAAAATGCGAGTCATATCAATTACCGTGACTCCACCTTGACCTATGTTTTGAAGAATTCATTAGGTGAACCATTATTGTTATGTTGTATATGGATTTTTTTTAAACTTGTTTTTATTTATATCAATAATAATAATAATAATATATAAATATATGTATGTGTATATATGTATATTATACATATGTAGGTGGAAATTCCAAGGTGTTGGTGTTAGTTAATATTTCCCCGGTAAGATCATCTCAAGCGGATACTGAAAACAGTTTAGAATTTGGGCTTATTGCAAAAGCAGCTCACATCGGCATCGCAAAAAAAGGTTAAAACTTAATAATAACAATAATATTATTGTATTATTGCATCTCAAGTTTCTATTTAATTTCTAACATTATTAAAAAAAGTAAAATTAAAAGATAGATATATATTACTAGCATTAATATTGCATCATTATTAATTTCTTTTTATTTGTATTAAAATTTAAATTTAATCTATATTTTCTTTATTTGAGCGTCGAAGGAAAAACTATTTACAATATTATATAATAATCATAATCATAATCATAATAATTATAATTACTATCACTATTACGGTAAAGAAATCATTCTTTTAAAAAATAATTACATAAAAAAAGAACAATAATTAAAAAATTTACAAATATTCTTCAACTTTTGTTATAAATAATTAAATCTTATTGTAATCTTGATCGATTATCATATTTATAACTATTTCCTGGGTAAGTTGGATTTGGAGATGAATGACGAGTTTGGTGAATGAATTAAACATGACGGATAAGATGATTGATGCAGTTGATTTGAAGGTTGATGTGTTTGGTATGATTGACATAATGATGTAAATGAGTTTCATATAAGGTTTCCGGTCAAAACTGTTTTCTCAAAGCCCAAACTAGTTTGGGCAATTTGGGCTTCTCAATATTTTTTATAAACATGAACATTAAAAAACTATACCAATCAACTTATTTTAACTTAAACAACTTTAAAGTAATTTCACCCAATTTCGGCTAATAACAAAAAATAGTTTGGGCTTATAAAAAAGTAATTTTTGCCCAAAGTGTTTCAGCAATTTCGGCTACTAATTGAGAGAGTTTCGGCCGGAAACCTTAGTTTCATATTAACTATTTTTATCTAGGAGTAATTCTATATATCACCTGATAACAAATGGAAGATTTTAATAATCACACTACTAAAATTTGATCCCTGAAATTCTTGGTAATACCAATGTTCACTTTGTCTGGTTTTGTTGCAGCATGCCCCATATGATAATGACTTTGGTCAATAACTGTTAACTCCTTGTATAGGTTGTCAATCAGTAATAACTGTTGACGCTTAATATTTTTGCCCGTCACTTTCCTTACATTTACACTTAACAAAATGTTTACAAAAACCAAAAACCCAAAACCTTTGCTTCTTTACTAAGCAAATAACCAAAACCTCAGAGTTCTATACCATTCTAACAACCAAACAAACAATTAAACCCTACTGTTTAATTTCCAACCACAAAAGTGTTTTATTAATAATTTGTTTATTATTAATTATGAAATCTTATGAGCAAGGCTCTTAAATATTAATATATGTAGAATTATTTAATTATCCGATTTAATTTTTCACAAGTGACATCATTTATAATAAAAATATTAAAATGAGACTAGGTCACGTGCACGACATACGATTGGACGGCACCTCGATAAATCGTTTTATTTTATTTGATGTAAAATTTATACTATTCATTGTTTTAAAAAATAATTTAGACTACATGATGTTATTAAATAATGGCAATTTGCTATGTTAGCACTTTTTTAATTTCATAAGGCTTATGAAACCTTAGCATTGTCCTCCATATTTGTGGTCTGTAAACCTTGTCCCTATCAGAGTATATTTAGTGATGACTAATGGAATATTGTAGTTGAAACAAGCCCGTTTGTTATCCAGGGATCAATAATCCCAGATACCATATCAACTATGATCCACAATGCAGGCCGGCAGCACAAATCTTCAATGGATCGCGACAAACTCTGCCAATGATATCTCCAGTAAAAACAACTAAAAATAAACATTGCAACAAAATTTTAATTATTTATATTAATAACATTTTTACTGTACAAAAGCAATACGATGTCAGATTTAATCGTAATTTATCAGAAAGTATGTTTTTTTATGTACTATAGACGATGTGCCATTTTAGAATTCGGATTCGGGTAAAAGAAAAAAAAAATTTCGAAAAATTAAGTAACTAGTGAAATTGCATATTTGGATTATGGTTTTTACGTATCAACAAGATATATTCTGATAAATATTTTGATAATAATGATGATGGAGACAAAATTACATCCGTTGGCATATCACACAAGTAGAATTAAATTTCTTAAGAATTTATTATTATAAATCGTTAACTTTTATTTATCAATTTTTTTTTATAATAATAATTAATTAAAATCAGATTTTAGTGACTATAAAAAATGATAAATGAAAAGCATTGAAATGATTAATTAGGTTGATAAAATTGGTATTAAATTTTTAAACCTAATAATAATCCAGTTGAATTTTTACTGACAAAATCTTTTTTTTATTATTATTAATTTAAAGATTAGCTGAAGCTAAGGATGTTATTACAACTAAGGTTATTTATTATTGTTGGTATTATTATTTGAAATATTTTTTATTTTTTTAATATAAATTTATTTTAGGAATAACGATGTGCAATGGACGATTGATTAATTATTGCTTTTTTATTTATAATTTTGAATATTCGTTGATCAATAAAGTCTTTTATTATTATGATTACGAAGATAATAAACACAATATTATTTGTTGATTTAATTAAATTCTCATTTTCTATATAATATAAATAATATGTTGCTACTACTCTTTACAGACGTCTGCCTCTGCGACCACCTTTTCTACGAGCTAAGATTTAACAAATAATAAAAATTAAATTAATTCATTGTTGAATATTTATTAACACCCATCCATATTCACCTACACACACACACACAAAAAAAAATACATAATGAATACAAATAATGAATGAGGATATACGTACTACTATCAGTTGGAATAGGAGTGACATCTTCTATTCTACCAATTTTCATTCCAGATCTAGCCAAAGCTCTTAAAGCTGATTGTGCACCAGGTCCGGGTGTTTTTGTACCATTACCACCAGTTGCTCGTAATTTAATATGTAAAGCAGTAATACCTAATTCTTTACATCTTGCTGCTACATCTTGTGCTGCTAACATAGCTGCATATGGTGATGACTCGTCTCTATCAGCTTTAACTTTCATACCTCCTATTATTATTATTATATTTGTAATGAATTAGTGAGAGGGAATATTTTTTTTGGGGATTATGTGTTTCACCACTATTCCCTTTATTTATAATATGAATAATATATATATATCATAAAAAATCTCTCAATTTAAAATTGAAAAAATTTTAGAAAGTAAAAGAACACTCGAAATAAATAAAATATTTATTCAAGACAGCATAAACAAATAATTTGAAGAAGAGTATATTCATACCAGTTACACGAACAATTGTTTCTCGGCCTGATAAATCAGTTACATGAACAAAAGTATCATTGAATGAAGCAAAAATATGTGCTACCCCAAAAACTTTTTCATCGCCTTGAACTTGTGGTCCAAGTGAAATGTTCTCTTCTACTTTGACTTTCTTTACTTTCTTAGACTACAAAAAAATTCAATTAATTAATCAAATAAATAATTAACTATTATATTTGGAGCTCGAATGAATGAAAGAATTAATCGATTAATTGGAAAAGGAAAAAGGAAAATATTACCATTGTTTAGAATTGATTTTTAAAGCAACAAAAAAAAAAAATATAATTGTAAAAAATTAAAATTAAAAAAAAAAGATGAAAAATCAATTTAAACCAATAAAAATGATTGATCTACATAAATCATGTGCAAAAATAATAACACGAAAAATTGTTCTTTTATTATTATTCTCATTTAAATCAACTTTTTTCGACATTTTATGTAAATATTATATAATCGTTAATTGTAATTTATTTAATATGAATATTAATAAATTATTCCTTTTTTATTTTCAAAAAGAGAATGAAATTAAAAAATTCTCCATATAAAAAAAGTAAACTTTTTTTACAAATCGATCGTGATACCAATAACAACGGCTCTCCATTTAGAAAAGTCATTTCTGATAGTTTTAAAGAAGCAAGAATCTCATCATCACCATCACCATCGACACCATGTGCGAGCTCTTCAATATTTAAAAAATACAACACGTCAAAATGTCCTGACATTCTTTACGATCAAACTAATGAGGGAAATAACAGCAATTTATTTGGTAATTTATCTAAAAAAAGTTTTTCAAGATATATATTTTCATTTTGTTCAATGATAATATATTATTAATATATTGGTGTGTAAAAAATTAGAATTAGACGACTACAACAATAGTACTACATCATGCAAATTAATTGGATCTCGTAGTAATAACAGTAGCCATAATTTAATGACAATTTCCTCGCCGATCAATGATAATAATAATAATGGTTATGATTATGATTATGAATTAACACCAACCCGTATAGCATTATTATTAACACAAAAAGCATCTGCAAGTAAAGTTACACTTAGTTCTACGGTATTATTGTCTAACAAAGAAAATCCCGATGATATTAGTATTGATAATGATTTACCTGAAAACTTAACTTTGAAGACTTCTAACAATTACTATTATTCAAATCAAAGCAACTATAACGACAACAACAATTATATTAATAACGTTAATAATAGTAGGTGTAATCTAGAACCAGTAATCATACTTGATGACGATGATAATCAAAAAGTCAAGAATAAAACAAATAACAGAATAACAGATTTAAACTCTTTTTTAAAAGTTGGAGAAAATAATAACAAAGATAATGTTCATTTGGAAAACTTGTTAAAAAAACCATCATCTAATCAGGCTGGTAGTAATAAAAGAAAACTAGTAAACACAACACCCAAAGGGTTCAATCTTTCTAAAAAATCTATTCAACCACTACTAAATCGCGTAAATGGTGAACCAGCACTTAAATTTTCAGGTGTTAAGGTACCATATAATAGTCATTACCATTGTGTTAATTGAAACAGTTTTAACTGATTTATTTTTTCATAGAAACGTCAATCTAACAATATGAACATTGATAAAAGAAGAAACTTTACAGTTCCAAAACCTTTTAAATTTCATGGATCAAACTATAAGTCAGCGGCAATAATAGACACGACTCCTATTATTCCTTTGGCAGAGAGGATTAAATTGTTTATGGAAAGAACACCTGAAAGATATAAATCAAAAGTTGTAAAATTTCACGTAAGTAGAAAAAAAAAAAGAATTATAATTGGAAATGAAAAAAACAAACAACCAACCAATTAATACGTGTGTATATATATATATAGCCAACTTCTTTGTCACATAATCAACTTACAAGACCAAGATCTCCCAATTTACTTACAAAATTAAGAGCACAACATATCAGGTAAAACGAAACTTTTTTTAAAAGTTATTTATTTATTGATTTATGTCAATAAAAATTCAATGTTTTTTTATTTAGGATTCTAAACGTCGAGGAAAATATATTTCATAATAATTATAATAATAATGAGGATCATCAAGGGCAAATAGTAAATAATAATAACAAGTTGAAAAATACGATTTCCCATTCTTCAAATATCCCAAAATCTAAATCACCGGAACAACAAAATCAGTCATTGCCAACAACTAATAATGATAATAGTAATGACGATAATAGTAATCGTAATAGTAATAATGTGAAAACATATCATTCAACACCTAAAAAATGTAAAAAAAAAACTTTTATTACACCACATCACAAGATATTAATGCCTAAATTTGCATTACCAGGTGATAAAATCTCGCAAAGAAAAGTCAAAGTCGTTAAAGGCAAAATGAGACAACAAGAAGAGGAAGAGAAACAAGCACATAATTTTAAGGTACAATCATTTCCTAGTGATTCGCCTGATGTTTTGTATGTTTTTTTAAAAAATAGGAAACGTGAATCAGTAACTTAATATTTAATATTTCTAACTCAATATTATCAATATTATCCTTTTTATTTAGTATTGTAATAAAAAGCAACCACTCCAAATCGGTTCATTACCACTAACAGAACCTAACCCATTTAAACTGGTCACAGACATTAGAGGAGAAAAGTATCAAAGAACATTTCAGGAAACACTTACGAAAAATATTCAAAAAGGCAATGAGAATGTTAGATTTCATGCTACACCAACGCCACGAAAAGATCATAATGACATGGTTTTTTATACACCCAAAAGGTTCACCAAACTACCAACAAATCCAATAGAATTTGTGTTCAAGACGGATACGCGTGTTGTTGAACGTAGGTTATTTGATGAGGAGAGAAAGAAACGTGATCAACATGAAAATTTTATTAAGTTAATGAAGTTACAAGAAGAGAAGGTTGGTGAAATTTTTTTAAAAAGATTATGATTACGAGCGAATGATTAATTGTTTATAAACGACAAATAATTATATTATTAAAGGAACGTGTTCGAAAGGAGATACGACGTTTGCGAAAACTCACAATTCTTAAAGCTAGACCTATAAGAAGATACTTTCCAATTAGGATCAAACCATCATCAAGAAAACCAACTAAACCAATTTCACCATTTATTGGTGATAAACGACGTGCTAAAATGAAGGCTAATAAAAATTTAGATTGGGTAAAAAAAAACCTTCTAAATAAAATGAATGAATGAATCTTAATTTTAGCTATAACGATATAATTTAATAAATAAAAATGCTTTGTCACTTCAAATTAAAATTAGCCAATCAATAAAAGGGCTCACTGTATGATTCATTTTTTTGTAATCTGTTGAATCTGTATATAAAGTGCAGTGCATGATATACATAGAATAAATCTGCCACTGTACCATCCAAGAGGAGGGAGGTAAACTGTGTGGGAATAGTTATATTGCGAGACATAAGTTGTATTACAATCTGGTCTATTGAAAAGATTTGCATTGAATTGTCAGTAAATCAACAATCACGTTTTTAATGAATCATGATCGTTTCACGACTGATGCATTTTTATCGGTTGAAAAATTAGCATGTATGTTGTCAATGAATAAAAAAGCTTTTCGTCGAGTATTTACATACAAAACATCAATTCTTGGAATAAAAAGTCCATTGGTCATATCAGGCTCTAGTTTGAACCAACGTTGGAACAGAGTGTTCAGTAAGACTCTCCTTCTAATCATGTTATCAACCAAATGCATGCTTAAAAAATGAAATTCATGCCCTGTTCAAAATGATCAAGTCAATCAATGATTTTTGAATAAAAAAGCACCAGGTCTTGTATCTCAGCCACCAAAAGAGTAGGCAACTACTTGTGAAGTTTGCGGAGAGATATGGAATAGATGCACACACATTCTGCGCAGATTTGGGCATTGTCTTTCGTCTTTTTGGTTATCAGAATGATATATGGTTATGATGGAGGTTTTAGATAGCGATTGCCAAAAATATTTTGAAAAGGCGAAAGTAAAATTAAGGGTTATATGTCAAAGCTAGTTTCGGTTTGTGGCGAAATCTTTTGACTTTCGCACAGTCACGAAATTCTCTAGTTTTGGAAAACCAACGTTGTTTCTGCATGAACCTACAGAAATAAAAAAAGTGCATTTAAAGAAGTTGTTAGAAAGATGCGTAATGCAAAATTTGTGCAAGGTGATTTGAGAAATCTAAACATTCTCTGTCAAACAAAAATGAAGGATAACTAACAATGATGGGTTAAAAAAATTAAACTTGTCGATTATGATTGAGCTGGTAGGATTGATCACATAATGACAATCTATCCCTCGTTTCTTAATCCCAAGACATGTGATGCTTGCTCTGGATGTCAGATTAAACGGGAACATGATGACTAACTATATCAACATATTAACCAAACGATAAGAGGGCATCAATAATATAATGGCAAATACATTGGATAGTTATCTGTGTGAAATTGATCCTGTAGTAGTTTTTCTTTTAAATAATTGCTTTTTTTAGAACTTGATTTATTCAATAATGTTTTATGAATATTAAAAATAAAATTGCAGTTGGTGAAGTCAATAGTAGAGATTTTACCAGTACTACATCACCACTTGAAATTGTGACTTTAAATAAGTATATCTAATTCTTCGTCACCATGAATATCAAGTTGTGAATGTCTTGGAATGATGCATTTACCTTCATAAATCACGAAAAAATGTGATGGGGTCTCACAGTATAAGTTTGATATTTGGATCCCCTAGAGTCTGTTTGTGGCACTTGTCCCATATTAAATAAAATAACATGATTTTGATAAATACAATAAATCATTTGTTTGTTTATTTTCGTGGATAAGATTATTCTTTGGTTGAATATTAATTTTAATAATAATGTTTATTATTTTTATTAACTTATTAACTAATTAATTAATTAATTGGAATAAAAATAATCACTAAAATTATAAGATATGCAGAAAAATATATTTAGCCTTTAAACAATTGTTAATGTGAAGAAAAATAAATAAAGGCTTGAATTATTTGATTTAAGCAAAAGAAAATTTACATTAAAGAAATTTCATCCATTAATTCATTCATTCAGCACTTTTCCTAATCCAAGATTGTTTTATTAGCGATTGTCACATCACCAATTTTGTTCAAATAAGCAGCCACAGGTTGTGACATTGTAGTAGTTGGTCTACCACTGAATAAAGCTCCTGTCACAATATCGGCAGTTAATTCTGACAACCTGAAAATAATTATTTATATTTATAAATATTATTATAAACATATAAATTATAAATATATTAAAACATATAAATTATAAATATATAGATTAAATATTTTCCTTATAAAAAAAGAAAAATAATAATAATAATTTACAAACCATTTTTTTTGTTCTTCATCAAGTTGAGGTTCTTCTGAACTATTTGATAATGCTTTTATAGCATCAAAATGTAATTCTACGCGAGATCTATATTTAAGAAATGGTCCACTAGCTTGATTGAGACATTGCTAAAAATATTAGAATATTCAATATAATATTCAATTTTTTAATAATTTGCATATATTTGTTTTTAGGAAATATTTTGCTTACATAAAGTAATGCTAATTGATGTGCCATATATTTATGATTTGTAAGTTTTATATCTTGTTGGAGTTGTAAAGATACTGAAACTAATTGATTTTGTAAATTCATTCCATGAAAATGTGCTATATTTAATATAATATTGTTAGTGACTGCATATAGATGTATGTAAATATATAATTGAAATTTACCCATAGCACTCATTTTGTTTGATGAATCATTAAATAATGTAGTATTGGGGGTTAATCTCTTTGCAGACTTTGGAAATAAATCACTAAGTCCTAGTTCTAACAAGTAGGTCTTATAATAATATTCAAGTATGTTATTTATAAAATTAATTAATAGACTTATTTATAACCTATTTGTATATATGCACTTGTTTGGTTGATTATTCATTTATTCGTTATAATGTTTAACTAACCAACTTACTTGAATATCTTTCTTTGATGCAGCTTCATCTTCAAGTTGAAATATTATTGTCTCTAGAACAGAAAGTGCATTTTCAATTTCTTTTTTATTGAATTGTTGCTAGATATCACAGTAATAATAATAATAATAATAATAATAATAATAATAATAATAATGTTAAGATAATATATAGATATTATTAGAGCACCTAATAATTTAAAATTAATTAATTAATAATTAATAATTTTTTTTGTGGAATGTATTTCTTGAAATTTAACTAATATAATATTTATTTAATCTAATCTGATAATCTAATTCCCATAATAATGATTAAAAACTATCAATCAATCAGCTAATTAAACACTTGGTTTTTTTTCCTTTGCTCTTTTCAATTGATTCGATGATAATATTTCAAAAAGATCACAGCCGCCCAATTCATTCATAAAAAAGAAATTTCACAGACCTGGTTCAAGTTCTCTATTTTAGTATCTGAACTTGCAAGCGATTCCTCTTTATCCAACAAAACCTCCAACCTTGTCAGTGTATTCAAAATTTGCAAACCTATTCTTTTCTTTCTAGATCTAGGTTTTTGAATTAGAGGTTCATGAAGGTGTATTTCAACTATTTCACAATAAATATTAAATAAATATTACTTGTAAAATAATTTTTCGCCATAAATACTTGTATATAATTTTAATTATAATTATTATTATTAATATATATTAAAAATTAAAACCTTGATTTTTATTCGTTTCATTCAAAGTTACAAGAGGTGGTGTTGTTTTAAATTTGCTCATATTAATCAAATATTTATTAATTTTAATCCCTTGATCTACTATATATGACGAAAATGGCGATCATTGAAAACTTCAATGAAAATCACGTGAAAATTTAAATATTAATATTAAACTCGTGTATAAGTACAAGTACGAATCCCAACCCTGTATTATTAGGGGTGTGTATTTCAATTCGTATTATTATTTAACTCTTTTATCGAACATAACTTATTTCTTTTCATTCCCATTTATATTGACATGTAAAACTTGCTTTTTCAAATTATAATAAACACTTATTGTGTATGAATTTGATTTATTTATTTTTGCTTCCTATGTTGTAAAATAAGCATTATCATTTGAATGAGTACCTTATTATAAAATTATAATAACCAATAATAAAAATAAAAGATAAAAGTAAAAGAAGAGTACAATTTATAATATTACAACCAAAAATTAAAGTAATAAATGAAGCTATCAAAGAGCTAAAGAGCAAATACAGCCTTATTTATTATTTAAAATAAA
>CAUDNR010001846.1:42994-60516 GCA_958430865.1 Entrophospora sp. SA101 | reverse complement strand
TTATTTAATTAATATGGAAATTATGCATTTTAAATTTTATATCTCCGGAGGCCAATTTTTTTCTTAACACACTGTATCTATTTTCTACCTGTCAAATTTAATTTCCGAATCGGCTCAGGATTATGGGTAAAAAAACATACTATTAAAATAAATTCACTTATTATGATTTACTTGAGAAAAGTAATAAAAACAATAAAAACTATTTATTTAGTTATTTTATTTGTTTTTTAGCAACTGCAACCTTGTGCTGTCTGGAATACCTACTAATCCAATTTTCAATTGTACTTAATTTTGGTATGTCAATTACTTCCAACTCACCTACTTCCACGTTTTTTTCAATTCTTCAAGCATTTCTTTAGGTGTATATCGTTCACTTTTACATGCATCACCTGTATGAAAAAAGGTCTTTAATAACTCAACTACTTTATTGGACATATGTTTTCCACCACCTTTCTTTCCAAATTCCTGGTTTTCTTTTAAAGCCCAGCCAAGCGGGAAGTAATTTCTATATAGATAAATGGACATAAATAATTTCTATATAAATAAATGGATGCATAAATAAATCATTAGAGTTTCAACACAATCAAATTTCCCAAATACCTTGTTGCTATATGTTTTTCAGCATTATCAAATTGTTCTTCTATAATAGATAAGTCTTTTTTTTTTTTTTTTTCTTGGTTGTAAATTATCTATATCATCTTTATCATCCACTATTACATCTAAGTCCATTCTTTTCTTTGCTTCTAGATAATAAAAACATAATTAGCCAAGTTGGTAGATATTTAGAAAAATAATTTTATTACCTTCTATTTTATTATCTGTTTCAAATTCAATGTTTGCTCTTAAAAGTGCAACTAAATCTGATCGATTATTTTTTTCATCATAATTTAGGCCTCTTTGATCCAACATTTTTTTAATACCATCTTTCTTTAATTTATCCAATCCCATACCTGGTTCTAAAAAATAAGTGGTAATTTGAGACATAGATTTTAATGATGATGTATTTTAATATATTTGAATATGGAAAATAAAAACTTTTTTTTATTTATTGTTTTATTTAGAAGAAATTACTAATTCAAACCTGTTGATGGCATTGGTGTTATCCATTGAGCCTGGGAGTCAGTATGTGTGGAAATTTGAGGATTTGGCCTATGTTGTTCACCTCCCTTCATTGATTTATGAATGTTTTCAGGAGAGAAATCATTACATTTTCCAAAATTTGGAAGAGCTCTACCACGAACGAAACCAGAAAACTCTCCTTCAACTGGCCATTGGAATTCAAACCAATTTGAAATGCCAGGAATTATAGGTTTTTTTTCTTCTTTATGCTTACGATCAGGCTCAATATTTGCAATTGATGTTCCTTTAATCTCTTTGGCAGCTTCTACTATATCTTGTCCTTCAGATATATTATGTCCAAGCCTAACATATCTTTTAATTGCATGTGATACCTGTGGAATTAAGGGAAAGATAAGTAATTAATTTTATTTATAATAAATTTATTATTAGCAATTAATTATAAACCTGAGCATGATGTGAATCTATTGTTGTTTTGGCTTCCCCTGCTTCCAAAAAGGTCCAACTATGAACATCCACCTCATACCAAATTTTCCAATTTGCAATCATAGCCATCAATTCGGAGCAATGATAATGTGCACCATTATCAGATAGAATTTTTATCCATTTTGGTTTTTTTTCAAGGGTGTTAAATACAACTTCAAAACATGAGGCAGTAAACCAAGCATCTTGGGCTGTATCTGAGGACCAGTGATCAAAAGCTTGAATTTCTAAATCATTGTTATGTTTGGTGTAAACTAACATTGAATGTAGAGTCCATCCAGATTTCCCATAAAAATCAGATTTTGCTTCACGAGCTGACTGTGGTAAAATCTTCATTTTATAATCAACTACAATGATTGCACCCTCCTCATCAAGAGAAAGCAAGTTAGCATTAAATTGAGCATTAAGGTATGTCTTTCTTGCCTGGTGTGACCAATAATATTGAAGCTTATTTCTGTTATTAATAATTTGTTCTAAATCATTTGGCATAACTTGCATTAGTTGATGAAACCATTTTGATATCTTATTGCATTGGTTACAGTTCATTAGTAGATAAGATTTTATTATCAATCAGTAATTCATGTTTAGTTAGGTGATTATTCACTGCTTTTAAACTATTATATTATTGATTTCTTCATCAGTATAGCTATTATTGTTGTTGTTCTTCATACACCTATAGCCCTATATATAATTTTTATTTGTTTATTAAAATATTATCACTCACTACCAGCATTATTGATTATTGAAATAGATATAGTATATAAGAAAATATAAATTCAATTAGGTACAGTCAGTCTTGCCAAAGTAGATAGATATTGAAGCAAATTTTAATTTTTTTTTATTTATCCGTAAAGATCTAGTAAAGATGCATTAATTTTAATTTTAACTTTGCTATTTGTTTTCAATTATTCTTCTTTTCTTTTTTTCTTCTTCTGTTTCCTTTATTTTATAAGTGATTGGAGATATTTCTATTTCAACCAACCACTTCTTTTGTAATGGTGGTGTACTTCGATCATCATCATTTGGATAAGTTACCAAATATTCCACTCATTGTATTATAAAGACTAGTGCCGTAATCCAAAAAAGGAAAAAGTATGGTTGCAAAAGTGGTCACAAAGGTAATTGCAATCATTTTTTATATGCCGTAAATACAATTACTACCATCCTCATAATTTACGGCACTAGTCTTTATTATATTACAATTTTGAAATATAATTGACTACAACATTATAAAAAAAATTGATTACTTTAGTGCTTAAACAGCAACGAAAGAAATATATATATACTTACCCTTAATTGAATTAGTAACAATAGTGAACCAGCTAAATTTCTATGCCTTGAATTGTTGCTGGAAATTTAAAAGACATGATCTCATGATATAAATAAAGTTCTGGGAATTTTAAATACATTACATAGACTCTGGCCTCCAGACCTAAAATTATACAATGATAAATGACTATTTTAATCATTTTTATTGACATAACCTTTCATTTAATTGCCTGAGGTTTGTATGCCAAATAAAGACTAGTGCTGTAAATTATGATGATGGTATTATTTACGGCATATAAAAAGTGGTTGCAATTACCTTTGCGACCACTTTTGCAACCATACTTTTTCCTTTTTTGGATTACGGCACTAATCTTTAATGCAAAATGATTTCAACTTATCAATATTATCACCTTTTTCTTCTTGTAGTAATTCTTTATAAATGGAAGTAATTTGGTCATGTAGTAAAATCCCTAATTTTTTTTTATCTGTTTTGAATTTTCTACAATCTTCTACATAAGTTTTTTTGCTTTTTCAATCACAAGTATCTCTTTGTTCATTTTTTTATTGATTAATTTTGAATCAGGAATTAATGATAAATGGGTTTTATCATCATCCTTGTCGTTTCTTCTTTCGCCATTAGCAGTATGTAGCTGCCAAATATATAATAACCAACTAGAGTGACGACAAGTGGTAATAACCACCATTATTTTTAACAACTAGAATAATGACGAGTTGCAATGATTACAACTGCTATCACCAAATAAAAAAAAATAAATTGTTATATATATATATTGCCAATTCTGTGATGCAAACAAATTTAAAAAGATAGGGTTATAAAGTAAAGAAGAATAACGCATTTCAGGATATTCACGATTAAAATACATACTATCAATGCTAAATAATCTAATACTATATATAATTTAATTTGTAGAAAGGGTTAATAATAATGATTTGTCAGAATCAATATCCTTAATAATAAGACAATTAAATAAAATAAAAATTACTCACAATATCTTGATAGTTGATATAATTAAGTTGATAATCATTGTCTTTTCTTCAAAATTTGTATACAATTCTTTATGACTATATTTAATTAAAAAAGCTTCACCTTTATTGATGTCTGATATGGCTGATATTTCAGTTAACATTTGTTTTATTTCTTCATCTTTAGTACATCAAGGTCAGATCTATTAATTTTATGAGTTACTCTAAATTCATCTTTAAAATTCGATAATGTTGTATACAAATCTGATTCTTTCTTTTTTTTATCTTCGAAATTTATAATACCATATCTCATTAGATCATTAAAAATAAAACAATAAAATTCATTGGTTCAAAAAACAAGCATAGAAATATTTATACAAAGATATATTATTATCATTAATAAATACTCGTTTTTGGTATTGTCATGTATTAATTTAAACTGATCCTCCAATTTTTTCAAAGCCTAAAATATTAAATGACTTGTTAGTTTTCTAAAAAAAATTAATAAAAATGTCATTAATAAATTTGTTCACGTCATTGTAATCGACACCAAATGATGGTGTCTTTTTTACAGTAATTTCATATTTATTGGTATCAGAATTAATAAAAGTGACCAGGGTTGTGCAATTTCGCTGTACGAGAAGAATCTTCGTACGTATGACTGACTTCGTACCATTGAGTTTGTACAGTTTCGTTGTGGTCGTACACCTGTACGAGGAAATTTTACATATGTACGTACGTACGTACGAATGTACGATGTATCAGGAACGATGATTTTCTGCGGTGGCAAAATATTACTTTGTAAAATCCTATAATAATAATATTATTATTAAGCCGATAACACTATTATATAATTAATGGATTACCAGATGTTGTAACTGGGGTCGTAATACTATTTCATTATCAGAAAAAAACTGATTATCATGTTATATATGCTTATTTAAATCCCTTGTTATTATGTAGTAGTATTATACTTTATTATTATAGTCAGTGTTGTGCAATTTCATTGTACGAACGTACGATGATTTTCTATGGTGATAAAATATTATTTTATAATAATATTATGCTGTCAGCCCTATTACTATTACGATTACTATAATTAAAGGTCGTAGCAGATCGTAATACTACTTCGTTATCAGAAAAACCCTGATTATCATATTATACTTGCATTATTCTGGGTGCATTATTGTTAGTAATATTAATATTAGTAGTATTATTATTACCGTGATTCCTAAATTTTTTTTTCTATTTATTTATAATAAAATAAAAAAATTATCTTTACATTCTTGTTAATTATATTATCAATTTAAAATAATTAATAGTAGTATTAAATATCTTCAATCATATACGTAGTTAATTCCACAATATAGTCAAACCTTGACACAGCAGATGAACGGTACATATAAACAAATTTTATTTAAAATCCGTTGTGGCAAGATTACTAAATATTAATACTAATCTTGCCACAGCGGATTTTTTATATATTTTTACATGTGATATGCGAAGCAAAAAATTTTAAAAATCCGTCATGACGAAAGTTGCACATATTAATATATATTACATTTGATCAACCAATAGAAATTATCGTAAATCACATGATATGTTCATACAATGTATATACTAAAAAAATTTTAAGCTCATACGTACTTGTACGATACATGCATGTGTACATGTACGATTCCCAACCCTGATTTAATTTATTAGACTATTTCAAATGGTTGCTTCCAACTTTTTAAATTCGAACCATTTGTTAATGAAACAACTGTTTGATTTTTTCATAAATCGTTCATGTTTCCTCTTGATCGTATATCTTAAATTGGTCGCGTTTACAATCATTTTGAAATTCGTTATATTAAGGTTATTTTGATTATATCGAGAGATATGGTCAAGAGAAGAGTTAGGAAGAGAGTTATTCTTTAACCAAGTCGAAAACCAACCCTTTAAATACATTTTCGAGTAGTACAATTTAATTTATTAGACTATTTCAAAAGTTTTGTCACATGATTGCTTCCAACTTCGCCATTTGTTAATGAATCAAACCCACATTAAATGTTTTATTTTTAAATTCACGATTTTAATTGATCAATCAATCAAATGGTCTCTCCTGTAATAACGTTGTATATATAATAATAACGACAATTATTTTATGTGGTCGAATGTAGAAGGTTGAGTTCCGTGCGCTGAAATGGCCTGAGAGTAATTTCTCTATGAAAAAATAACAAAAAAAAAAAAGTTTAGACGGCTGTCCTATTCATATGTTTTGAATTTAATAAAATAGACTATTGTCTTGGCCCAAGTGATGTCATTTTTTTGCTCTTTGCGACGAAGAAGATGCAAAACCCAACTTGATTGAATTTTTATTCTCGCGTAGCATGGTGTGCATGTTTTGTAACGCGAAAAGCAAAAGCTCACATTGCGTTCTCAGTTTGTAACCTTGTTATTCTTTTAAAATGATATATTATTTATAATGATAAGAAAATACAGATAATCTCATCTATCTGAATATAATTAATAAAAATACGATGTGTTTAGTTATTTCTTTATTTGTACATTGCACTCGTGATAAAAATGTAAATTGTTACAGATACTGTGAAACAAGGTCAATCCGAAGTTTTCAAAATTATAGGTGAAAAAATTATGAGGGAAATTTTGGATATATATAGAAATAAAGATTCACTTCACAAAATTGTTGAAAGAGTTATCAGAGAGGTTATGATGAATACATTACAATGGAAATTTGAGCAATTTATAAAAACAGCTACATGGAGGAGACCTAATAAAAATTTACATGTTCATTGTTTTATAGACCGAATGAAAAATAAAACCCCAAGTCCTGGAGACTGCTTTAGCTTTGTGGCTACAAAGACTAAAATGGATTTTGATTTACACGGTAATAAAATAAATCTAAAAATAGGAATTTATTGATGTATAAAAGATCTTAATAAGGAGGTAGATTTAATGTGTTATCTTGGAAATGATATTATCGGTTTATGTGCAAGATTTATTATGTATGATAAGAGGTGTGAGCCACCGTCTTCTGACAAGATTACACAAATCAGAGATTCAGATGAAAAGTATAAACTAATTGATACTTTTGCTCTCAAAGAAGTGACTCAAGTCATATATATATATATTAAAAGAGATAAATGTGATAAATGGGTTTACTCCCCAAATGATGGTTGCTCATTGATATGCTTATAAACGTGCATATAGAGAAGCAGTAGCACATGAATTACTTTTCCAAAGAATAGGAAAATATTTCATGGTGATTATATCTCATATGAGGATTTAATATTAATGATCCCATTAAAAGATTATGGAAGAGAGCAGTAAATTATGTTATTGGGTCTATGGTGGAAAAACCTAATAATAGGACAAGATATACTCCAGTCTGTAAAAATAAAATTAAAGATGGCCCCCATTTGTGAAAAAATAATAAAATTATATATCATAAACGTTATGAAGAACATACAAAGTAATGCAGATAAAATTGGAACAATGTTAAAAATAGAAATGGTCACAGAAATCCCTATGTTAATATTAGCTAATATAACAGAAAATGATAAGCATGTTCTTAATTTAGAAATTTATGGTATGAGATGATTTCAGTAGTGTAACACAAAGGTATTATATCTCTATATATAACTTCACGTATATTATTTTTATTTTTTTTTCTGGTTATATTTCGATACTACAACCATATAATATAAGCGATAAGTAGTAAGATAAGTATATAAAAAAAATCAAGTCAATTACACATAAACATTCTAGTCATTAAGAATTACCCCTATTTTTAATCTACGACTCTGTTGTCATATGTCAAAATTTTTTTTTATGTGTCAAAGACACTATATAGCTTCCGCTATTCTGAGATTTACTTTTCTATTTTTGTCATTATAACATGTAATATATATATTCTGATTTGTTGATCCAAGTCATGTATAATAATATCACTACTACATGTGATTTCCTGCAATCTCGGACAAAAAAATAATTTCTGGCAAGTGCGAATATATATTATTATTATACAATGTGTTATTGGATTTATATCAGCGATCCGTGGTATTGGTTTTCCAATAGATGATTGATTATTTCGTGACTTAGCAATATAGTTTTTTGATTCAAATTTTTTGTTCATTTATTATTGCGACTATGTCTCTATAAATTTAATTGAAAAAATATTATATAACATGTCTTTTAAAACTGAAATTAAAAAAAAAAACAAATTGATGAATATAAAGAAAAGTTAGTTGCAAAAGAAATACAGTGTGTTTCAAAAAAAAAATGGCGCGCACAAAAAATCACATATCTCAACAATTATGCAAGGTAAATAAACAAAAATAGATTCATTTGAAAGCTTATCAAATATTTTATTAAATAAAAAAAATCAATAAGAATTATACCATTGGTTTTTTTCTAAAAACCAACTCACATTTCTGTTTCATAGACATAATAATATTTTTGACTGTTTCCCAAGGAATTCTTCGTCAATATTTCTTGGAGTCCTTTTTCAACATTATTTTTATGATATACCACATATTTTCAATGGGATTAAGGTGATGACTGTTGGATGGCCAGTCTATTATGCAAATTCTTTTTTCAAAAATGAAGGTTTTTGTAACATGTGATGTGTGTTTTGGATCATTATCCTGTTGCAAGCGCCATGTAATAAACATATATACAAGTATTTATTATCATTCAAACAAGTTACCCAATCGTTTTTTGTCATGTGAAAATTTTTAAAAATAAATTTACATTTTGACGCATTTTTTTTGATATTTTCATTGTCAGTCAAATATATAGTTGACTACATAAATCTGAGCACGAGCTTGCGAGTGAACAAGGCCAATAGAGTTATTTTTAAAAAGTTATATTTAATATGCAAAAGATCACCCATACAAACAAAAAGGTTAGGGATTTTTTCCCATAAAAGAATTTTAGAATGGACCGATTTTGTTCATATCCGGACTATTAATCGGGAATCCAATATATATATATATATATATACCTCGAGAACAAGAAAAAAAGTAAAAATTTTTATAATCAAATATTACTCATCATGAAATTCAACCTAATCATTGCCATCATCTTTAATCTAACGATTGGTCTAACACTTGTGCCACTCATTGAAAGTAAATACTTTTTAAATGATCACACTTTGAAAAAAATTAATTGTATGTTCTAACAACACTATGTTTACTATACAGGTCATACAATTTGGGTCCATAACAAATGTGGACAGGTACATATGGCATGCTTTCAATCATGCAAAATGGATATGAAATAAGAAATGGAGGTTCATATGCTCACAATGGTTTTAGTGTTGAAGTGTATGATGATGTAAAAAGTTTTAACCTTTCATTCTATGTCCAGCTTTCAGGTGAAAAAGATAAGTATCGTGGACCATTCACAAATGACTGGGATTACGAATGGAAATTTACTGGTAGTGAAGATAGTTGGGATATTGAAGAGCTATCCTAGTAATATTCCCCTTTCTTATTTCTTTACTAAAAAATTTCTATCTAAATCATGATGTTATATTTTCATATTAACTTTACCATAGTTTAATCATTTCATTTTACTATAGTGCAGGACACCTAGTCCCACAACTTTTTATTGGTCTTGTATATCCTTTAGTATACCAAAAATGGAAATGTAACACCAAAAAAACAAAACATGATTTTGAAGCTAAGACCTTTCTCCACAAAGCTACGATTTCATTTTGTTGATATGTCACATTACCATGGAGAGATCAAGCCTCAAAGTTGCACAAGTTTACTATGTTAAGCCCAAAACTGTCGCGTTACACGCGATTTATATATATATAAAAATGAACAAATTGAAACAAAATAAAAGTTTTTGAATTTTTAGTTGATGATCACATCCATATTAGGTAATCCAATGTTTATTCTTATTGCCGATTTTACTATTTATGGAATGACTAGGAAATATCACATGACAAATCAATTTTTATTGCATTTTTGATTGGAAATTTTTTCCCAAAATCCGTCATCGTGGCGCAGTAAGTTGCGGGATTAGGTGTCCTGCACTGTAGTAACCAGATGTTCCACTACTTCCCTCTGAGTACCATCTAAGATCCGTGAAACTGATGCACTTTCTAAACAAGGAAACAGACATTGAAAGTGACGAGAGGAGTGGTAAGGGCAAGTAATCCTTGCTGTAATGAGTTAGGTTCATCATTAAGATTTTGAGCATCTTGGACTTCTGATAGGGCTTCATTTAAAGAAATACATTCAAGCAATGCTCCCTTTTTCACTTTTTCCTCATAAATTATTTGTTTTTAGTATGAGTTTGAGAACCAACAGTATTTAAAGGTGATGGATTTGATGAAGATGTTTCTATGAATAGAGTAGGACTACAAATATAACAATTATGATTGTTGTGATATTTTAATTCTGGCTCAATACCATCATTTTTTGATAAGTGAAATAAGTGAGTTGATCCGATAAATGAAAAGAAAAACAGATTTATCTCTAGTTCAAGATTTATTTGGCCAATTAATTGATTTTCCTGCAGAAACCTGTCCTATTAAAGCTATGTTAACTTCAAAGAAAGGTTCATCAAAGTCTCCTATGCCATTAATGAATTGATGAAATAAATTATCATCAACACTTGAGTTAACATTTACAAATTGAAGCTGACTACCATTTGACATTTCAATGAATATAAATTTATTATGTTTAATTATGACAAAAAACATTTTGTCAGGTATCATCTAATCATGTCATCATCGATGATGCATTTTTGACATTCAACATTAGTGATTGTCAATCAGTAATTCTATTTTATTTTAACTTTCTTCCACTACATTATGCCTTTCTTCTGCTTCATTAACTATTTATTCATTTTTGTTGATAATTGAATTAGGCATATAACCTATTCTCAAATTAGCAAAGGATTCTTCTAACTCAATTAAACTGGGATGCGTTTCAGTAAAAACATTGTTAAAAAATAAATGTGTGGAAGTCATTTTTTATATATTTAATTATTTATGTTGTAAAAAAATATGGGTCTGATTCATTTCGTCGACACCCATTTAGTCGAAAGTTTGTTTCATCGAAAGTTCACTACGTTGAATGTTCATTTCGTCGAAATTATTTCATCACAAAAAAAAAAAACTTAATTAAACAAATTTTTCCTCACACTTCCCACACACTCCGCTTTCCTCACCTAATTTCTTAACTAACTTTCCACACTCCTCACACCTAACTCGTTCGGTATCTGGCTCGAGGATGAAATAATTTTCGACGAAATGAACATTCGATGAAACGAACTTTCGATCAAACAAACTTTCAACGAAATGATTGTCGACGAAATAATTTTCGACGAAGTAAACGTGACCGCAATAGAGGACTCATCAGGAAATTTTTTCTGACGCAAATTTGCGTAATATTACGGGGCCCGCCGTAAACTTACGTAAATAGTGTAATATTATGCAAAAATTACGCAAAAATTACGCAATTATTACATTCAGTGTAAATATTATGTCCTTTTTATGCGTAATATTACGACATTTCATATTAAAACTTACGGATGTAATATTATGGCGGGAAAAGTTTCCTGATGCTCTTAATGACAAACTTGTTTCACCACCAATATTACTATCTGTTGCAGAAGCAGCACAACCATTCCCATATGTAGCATCAATCAGCACAGCATTATATACCAGTTCTTTTAAATCAACATCATCATCTTTTCTACACATTTTTTCAACATATTCAAACTTTCTTCTAATACCCAAGTTTTCCCAGTACCCAGGTCCTGCTGCAATAAACGGAATTGGGTGAAAATTACGATCCTTAATTTATTCCGATGTGCATAATAACGTTTTATAATACCATTTTTATTTAAGGTTCCATTCAAAAGCTGTTCTGTTGTTTCTTCTTTACCAAGAAACTTGAAATTATTTCCATATGTGGCTATAAGCTGGAATAGTAGGAACACAAAACATGGTAAGTAAATAAATTAGGATATCAATATGCAATACTGCATTAATTTACCTTCGGAGGAACTTCATTAGTTGGTCTTCTATATTTTTGAATCCAAGACAAAATAAATTTAGGAGTAATGACATATTTTTGAGAGGCTTGTGCAAGGGAGAGATTATTAAGTACTAAAAGAACATATATAGAGACAAACAAATTAACACCATATCCGGTGTATAAAAGTACTTGCCTTCACCGATTAAAGAATGAAAAAGTATCGAAATTGAATTATTGAAGGAAAAAGTGTAAAATAAATGGAAAGAACGAAAAATAATTTTTTGTATATTTTTTTACGCAATTTGTTCATTACCTTTTTCTTCGTTGAATTCACGCAACCTTTTATTCCATTCTACTACTTCGTTTCCCCACCTCTCCTCTTTTTTTTTCAACCTCTTCTCTTCTTCCTCCAGCCTCGCCTTCTCTTGCTCCTCTGTTTCACTAAGATTGCTACTTCTTGTCTTACTCCTCAACTTCTTCAACCATTGCCCATCATCCTCCCCTTCTTTAAACTTCTTCAATTTCCCCTTCACCTCCTTCAACATCCCAATGTTTAATTTTTCTTTAATTTCTTCTTTGGTTGTCATTTTTAAAATTAATTTTTATTGATTTAGATCGTAATTTTGTTTTTTATAAACAATGATAAATTAGTGGACACATGACTTGGAATTAATAAATTTTTTTTTACGGACAATGGATTAAACAATAAAAAGAAAATTAATAAAAAGAAAAATACATATAAAAGTCTAACTTTCACTATTACTACTATTATTCTTTTTATTATTAAATGCATATTTAGTAGGCGTTGTTCCAATTGTGTATGGGCCATCTGACAACTTACCAATCACAAATAGATCAATTTTCATCCTCACGTGAACTAGCATCTTTATTCCTCTCACTTTCATTAACACTTTAGAATTATGTTATTAAACCTTAATGAAAAAAAATTTTTTCTTAATCAATATTTTAAATATTGTACTGTAAAATAATTTAAAATATTTAAAGTATTTAAAAGAGTTTTACTTAAAAGAGTTTATTATTTAAAAGATTTATCAAAAGTGTTTCTTGTTATATACAGCTGTCATTCCTTATGTAAACCGGAAATGGTCATTATGTTTCTGTTATTTCTTTTAAAAATATTCGGCTCATGCCATTGCCAAAAACATTTGAAGGATGTTCAACGCAGCATTAAGATCGCGACAAATTGTGTTAGAATATGCTCGCACACCATGAATTTCACGATTGACCCCTTTGGATTGTCATGCCTTTAAGCTGGTAGTGGATACAACAATTGCCGACCTTACTTGTACGTTAATTATAATAATCCGAGGCAGCCGCTGATCAATTTTTTAACAATCCGTAAAGATGATTAAATTTATCACACAGTAAACATATAATTTTTTTAATAAATAATTTTTTTTTTACCGATGATATCTTACCAATACTTTGCATTTCATAAAAACCATTTTCCTTTAAAACCAATAAAAAATTTTTTTCGTTATATACTCTTTACTTTGTCTACCAAGTCTTCCCATCGTATGTGATGGGTCAAAAATACTATTACTATTTAACTGAGCATCGTGTGTGAGCTTTTTATAACAGATAATAAAAAAACTAAATTAAGAATGTGTTAAATATCTATTATTATGTTCATAAGAAACATATATGCTGGAATCAGTCGAGTTTTTGGTAGTTATATTATAGATTCTTCGTTTGACAATTAAATTGTCTCTTGTGTTGTCTTTAACATAAGAATTGTTTTGCACCACACCAGAAAATATCAAAATTTGACTTTGATCTATTGGAAAGTCTTCTTTGGAAAACCCCTCATTGTCATTAACGATAATTGTTTGAGTTAAATGTAGCTAAAATTTTAAAAACATTTAGTTAATGTAAACAAAAAATTTCAAAAACGACCAATTAGAACAATTAAAGGTTTTTCGTTAAAATTGGTGATGTTCTTATCTTTATTGTTATTAAAAAATCCCTTAAACAAACAATTCCACGAAACCGCCTATTGCTGTTCTATATATCGCAGTGCCAGATATACTATTGACAATTGCAGCGACTGCTTTAATGAAGCAATTAGAATTGAATATCGATGACAAAATTTATTTTTTTAAATATTATTTAATATGGTGTGGTATGGATTTTTTTTAAAATGAATGAAACTTTTATAAAAAATCCTTTTTATCAAAAAACAGTATCAAAATTACATACAAAAAAATAAAGAATTCAACCAAAAATATCAATTGACGTTGTACCGGTTTAATTTTGTCGATTTCACACTTTAACAAGTATTCAATTTTGCTACTCAAGCAACTGTACAAACACAAATTACTGTTTGTTGTTGAACAAGAAAGCAATAACGATGTCCCAAGGTAACTACTTGTGAAGTTTGCGGAGCGATATCGAATAGATGCGCACAAATTCTACGCAGTTTTGGGCATTGTCCCTTACCTTTTTGGTTATAAGAATGTTCTGGGAGGATGGTATATGGTTGTTATGGAGGTTTTAGATAGCGATTGCCAAAACTATTTTGAAGGGGCGAAAGTAAAATTAAGAGTTATATGTCAAAACCGAATCAAAAGTCAAAACTAGTTTCGACTTGTGGGCGAAACCTTTTGACTTTCGCACAGTTGCGAAACTCTTTAGTTTTCACTAATAGCGATTATGAACATTTGTCTCTACATGAACCTACAGAAATCAAGAAAAAAAAAATGCTTGGAAAGAGGTTGTTAGAAAGATGCATGGTGCGAGATTTGTGAAGGATAACAACGATGGGTTAAAACATTAAAATTGTCGATTACGATTGAGCTGGTAGGATTGATCACATAATGACAATCTATTCCTCGTTTCTTAATTCCAAGGTATGTGATGCTTGCTTTAAACGGGAGCATGATGATATGGTTAATTTCTAAATTGTATTCAAATGATAATATAATGCTAAATACATGCATTTATAATTAATCTTGCTGGTTTATCATACATAATCAATCATAATAAAAATAGCGATTTGTAATGATAGTTTTTCTTTTTATAATTGCTTTTTTTTAGAACTTGATTTATTCAATTAATTAGAGATTTTACCAGTGTTACACCACTACCTGGAATTGTGACTTTAAATAAGTATACCTAATTTTTCGTCACCATGAATATCAAGTTGTGAGTGATGCATTTTACCTTCATAAATCACGAAAAAAATGTGGTGGGGTCTCACAGTATAACTTTGGTATCTTGATCCCCTAGAGTCTGTTTGTGGCACTTTGCTGCTATTAAACAAAATAACATCATTTGTTTTTTTTTTCATGGATAAGATTAAATATTTAAATATTTATTTTTATTAACTTTCTAACTAATTAATTAATTAGAATAAAAAATATCACTAAAATTATAAGATATACATTTAGCTTTTAAATAATTGTTAGTATGAAGAAAAATAAATAAAGGCTTGAATTATTTGATTTAAGCAAAGAAAATTCACATTTAAAGAAATTTCATTTATCTAATCCAAGATCGTTTTATTAGCGATTGCCACATCACCAATTTTGTTCAAATAAACAGCCAAAGGTTGTGACATTGTAGTAACTGGTCTACCACTGAATAAAACTCCTGTTACAATATCGACAGTTAATTCTGATAACCTGAAAATAATTATTTATATTATAAATATTATAAACATATTAAATATATTAAAACATACAAATTATAAATATATTGTAACATATATAAATTATAAATATATTAAACATAAAATTATAATAAATAATGATTAAAATTTTTCCTTATAAAAAAATAATAATAATAATAATTTACAAACCATTTTTTTTGTTCTTCATCAAGTTGAGGTTCTTCTGAACTATTTGATAATGCTTTTATAGCATCAAAATGTAATTCTACGCGAGATCTATATTTAAGAAATGGTCCACTAGCTTGATTGAGACATTGCTAAAAATATTAGAATATTCAATATAATATTCAATTTTTTAATAATTTGCATATATTTGTTTTTAGGAAATATTTTGCTTACATAAAGTAATGCTAATTGATGTGCCATATATTTATGATTTGTAAGTTTTATATCTTGTTGGAGTTGTAAAGATACTGAAACTAATTGATTTTGTAAATTCATTCCATGAAAATGTGCTATATTTAATATAATATTGTTAGTGACTGCATATAGATGTATGTAAATATATAATTGAAATTTACCCATAGCACTCATTTTGTTTGATGAATCATTAAATAATGTAGTATTGGGGGTTAATCTCTTTGCAGACTTTGGAAATAAATCACTAAGTCCTAGTTCTAACAAGTAGGTCTTATAATAATATTCAAGTATGTTATTTATAAAATTAATTAATAGACTTATTTATAACCTATTTGTATATATGCACTTGTTTGGTTGATTATTCATTTATTCGTTATAATGTTTAACTAACCAACTTACTTGAATATCTTTCTTTGATGCAGCTTCATCTTCAAGTTGAAATATTATTGTCTCTAGAACAGAAAGTGCATTTTCAATTTCTTTTTTATTGAATTGTTGCTAGATATCACAGTAATAATAATAATAATAATAATAATAATAATAATAATAATAATGTTAAGATAATATATAGATATTATTAGAGCACCTAATAATTTAAAATTAATTAATTAATAATTAATAATTTTTTTTGTGGAATGTATTTCTTGAAATTTAACTAATATAATATTTATTTAATCTAATCTGATAATCTAATTCCCATAATAATGATTAAAAACTATCAATCAATCAGCTAATTAAACACTTGGTTTTTTTTCCTTTGCTCTTTTCAATTGATTCGATGATAATATTTCAAAAAGATCACAGCCGCCCAATTCATTCATAAAAAAGAAATTTCACAGACCTGGTTCAAGTTCTCTATTTTAGTATCTGAACTTGCAAGCGATTCCTCTTTATCCAACAAAACCTCCAACCTTGTCAGTGTATTCAAAATTTGCAAACCTATTCTTTTCTTTCTAGATCTAGGTTTTTGAATTAGAGGTTCATGAAGGTGTATTTCAACTATTTCACAATAAATATTAAATAAATATTACTTGTAAAATAATTTTTCGCCATAAATACTTGTATATAATTTTAATTATAATTATTATTATTAATATATATTAAAAATTAAAACCTTGATTTTTATTCGTTTCATTCAAAGTTACAAGAGGTGGTGTTGTTTTAAATTTGCTCATATTAATCAAATATTTATTAATTTTAATCCCTTGATCTACTATATATGACGAAAATGGCGATCATTGAAAACTTCAATGAAAATCACGTGAAAATTTAAATATTAATATTAAACTCGTGTATAAGTACAAGTACGAATCCCAACCCTGTATTATTAGGGGTGTGTATTTCAATTCGTATTATTATTTAACTCTTTTATCGAACATAACTTATTTCTTTTCATTCCCATTTATATTGACATGTAAAACTTGCTTTTTCAAATTATAATAAACACTTATTGTGTATGAATTTGATTTATTTATTTTTGCTTCCTATGTTGTAAAATAAGCATTATCATTTGAATGAGTACCTTATTATAAAATTATAATAACCAATAATAAAAATAAAAGATAAAAGTAAAAGAAGAGTACAATTTATAATATTACAACCAAAAATTAAAGTAATAAATGAAGCTATCAAAGAGCTAAAGAGCAAATACAGCC
>CAUDNR010001846.1:0-14784 GCA_958430865.1 Entrophospora sp. SA101 | reverse complement strand
ATATTTACATGGCACTACAATTCATCAACAGAGTTACAACTTGGTCACAGAGCCATCCTTGCCCTAGAGGTGGGATCGTTGCAGACAACTTTTTGGCCAGTGTGCCAGCAGCCTTCTCTGGTCAGGGAAGATTAGTGAAAGTGTCATTGACGATGATGCAGTTTTGGTAAACTCCAGAACCACGCCCCCCCCCCCCCGCCCACTCCCCCCCCCCCCCCTACCACCCCCCCCCCCCCCACTACTAATAGTAAACTTAATAAATCTTCGCAAGAAAGTGAAAATATAGTAGAATCGCTTCATAGATATGTTGGATCAATAATTTTCTTTTATTTTGTACCAAAATTTCTCAGGTTGTACACACCGATCAGATTTATTAATGATAGTTTATTGAATAGTAACGCAAAGCTTAAAAAACATTTGCTTGGAATTGTTAAAGAGAGAAGAAAGGAAATTGAAACAATGAATGGCAGCGATGATGTAACTTTTGGAAATGATATGTTAACTTGTCTAATTAATATAAATACTGAAAGAGATTTAGAAAGAAAGAATATCAGTGAAGATGACGAACTTTATAATGGATATGCAAGGCCAATGACTGATGAAGAAATCAGTGAAATCGTATTGGAAGTATTTGTTGCAAACCAAGACACTGTGAGTGATAAATTTTTATTATGGAAAATGTTTTTGAACACTTAAAATTAACACTAAATAAAATTATTGTTATTATTTCCCCATCTCAAAAAAAAAAAAATGTAGACACCAACATCACTTTCTTTTATAATTTATCATTTATGTAAATATCCGGAATATAAAACTCGTCTAATCAATGAAATTTTATCGGCTTTTCCTCCAGACTCAACCAGCATAGATTCCATTAATTATGAAAATCTCGAAAAATTAAAATTTCTTGAAGCGTTTATTCATGAAGTCGCGAGAATAAGTCCTGCAATACCTGCCTTGATGCGTACATCCACTAACAAGGATACAATAAATGGATACGAATTTCCTGGTCACACAGCATTCTATACTTATTATCACGGTATACATATGCACCCGAAACATTGGGAAAACCCTGAAAAGTTTTACCCAGATAGATTCTTGAAAGATGGTGATAATAATGGTGGGAGAGGAATTGAAAAAAATAGTTTCTTACAGTTTGGCGGTGGAATTAGAATGTGTCCTGGCCGACATTTTGCTATGTTGTTTATGAAAATTTTTCTTGTGATGTTTTTTAGAGATGGAAATGATATTGAGCTAGTGTATCCCGATAAACCAATTAAAACCGTTTACTCCATGGCTGCTAGGGTTGTTGATTTAATGGTTAAAATAAAAAAGAGAGATTTACAAAGATAAAAAAATTCACGGACGTATTTAGAAAATTCCAGGCAGAATCAAACACGTGAATGAATGTGTGTAATTAATATATCTATATTAATATATAAAGCTAAATTTAAAATATTAAAAAAAATTTTTTTGGTAAAAATTTTTGTCAACTTTCTTCTCTCCTTCTCTTAGAGAGGAAGTTTTTCGAATTTCTATTACTATCGTCTATTATCTACCAATTACTACCACAATATAATTACAATAATTATTACAATTAACGCAATTATTACTACAATTATTTAATATTAAAATAAAAATTGTTTTTTTCGCTTTTTTAATTTATTCTTTTTTTTGTTTTTTTTTTTTTTTGATTATAAAACTTACTTCAATTCACATATTATATAATACAAATTATTTTGAACAAACACATATATACATAAATAAATATTAAATAAAAATAAACAAATATGACAACTTCACAACCTCCAAATACAAATCCTTCAAGGGTTATACCCTTAACTTGTTCTGGACATACTCGTCCTGTTGTTCATTTACAATTTTCACCTATTACTGATGGAACTTATTATTTAATAAGTGCTTGTAAAGGTATTTTTATATTTATTCTTCTTACAAAATATATGTTTATGAATATATTGATAACATAATAACGCATATATTTTGGCATTAATAAATAAGATGGTAATCCAATGCTTCGAGATGGACCAACTGGTGATTGGATAGGAACATTCATGGGTCATAAAGGTGCTGTCTGGAGTGCTAAATTAAGTAAAGACGCTTCAAGAGCTGTGACAGCTTCTGCAGATTTTACCGCGTATGTGTATTAGTTGACTAATTGTATTAATTAATTACTGTCAAAACAACAATTCGTAAAAATTATAATGGTTGATTAATAAACAAATATTTGCATATAGTAAAGTTTGGGATACATATACCGGGGATGTTTTATTTTCTTTTACTCATGGGCATATTGTACGCTCAGCTGACATTTCTGATGATGGTACACGCATTGTATCAGGTGGACAAGAAAAGAAGTTAAGATTATACGATCTTAATAAACCTGATGAAGTAATTGTTGAAATAGAGGGACATGAGTCAACTATTAAAAGTGTTATTGTAGATGGCGAAAGAAATGTGGTGCTGAGTGCTGGAGATGACAAAGAAATTCGGTGAGCGAGAGAAAAAAATTACTGGTGAGATAATGTTGAATTACGCGTTATAACTCAAGAAATCTTATTTTTAATCCCTCGTAATTTTATATACATGTATTTTTCTATTTGTATATATGTGCGTAATATATATATATAGTGTTTGGGATCTTCGCAATTTTAGTTTAGCAAATTCATTTAAAACAGAACATCCTATCACCAGTATGGAGCTATCAGCCGATGGAAAATATATCACTTGTACAGCTGGAAAAATTGTCTATTTTCTTGATGCCGCAACGTATGTAATAATAATATATCCTTTCCCGAAGCAATGAAAGAAAAACTTATTTTTTCTTTAAAAATTGTTTTTAGTTATCGAGTTGCAAAATCAATTGCAACGGCCTATGATGTTTCTTCAGTATCTTTACATCCCGATCATAAAAGATTTGTTGCAGGTGGTAGTAATGATTTATGGGTGAGAATTTATGATTTTGAAAGTGGTAAAGAACTTGGTTAGTATTAAATAATAATAATAATAATAATGAACAATAATGATGTTATTTATATTTATGGTGATTTATTTATATCTGTATATGTTACATTTTAATTATTTTAACCATTATTAGAGGTGTATAAGGGTCATCATGGTCCAATTCACACAGTAAGCTATAGTCCTGACGGAGAAATTTATGCTACAGGTTCAGGTATTGTATCTTTTATATATTATATTATATGTTATATTATATTTTCATTATTATTTTTATTAAATAATATATATTAATTTTATTTTATATTTAAATAAAAAAGAGGATGGAACTATAAGATTGTGGCAGGTAATAATTAAAATCTATAATTTTTAAAAAATCTGTGTTTACTTTTTAAAATCAATTAACAAACAAGTCATTATTATAATTATTACAATGATAGACAACACCAGGCAAAAGTTATGGTCTTTGGCAAAACAAAGCATCAAAAGATGAAAAAGAAAATGATGTTAATGGAATACCAACAGATTAATTTGTTTTTTAATCTTGAAAGTATAAAAAAAAAATAAAGTGAAAGATAATAAATGAAATGAAAGATAAATGAATATTAGTATTTTGCAAGGTGTAATCAAAGTAATTAATTGCGTCTTTATTATTTAAATGATGAAATGAAATCTAAAAGAATTATTAATCCAATGAATATTTTTCTAGAAAAATAAATCACCAATTAATTATTTAATGAATGACACCTGAAGACTGATTGACTATATCTATCTATTCCTTGATCGTTGTATATTTAAATAAATTAAAATCAAAAATTACAATTTTTTAAAAATTTCTCTCGTTAATATATATCTCTATATCAACAAAAAGCAAACAAATAAATAAATTTAAATAAACAAAAATTAAATTAACAAATTAATTAAATAAAATCTTCTTCAACTGATGATAATACTTCTAAATTTTCATCAGAATTATTATTTCTATTTTTCATTTTTTTAAATAAATAAATGGATTATTAAAAAAAAAAAATTTTTTTAAAGATATCAAATAAATTGGTTTAAAAACAAATACCCATTTATTGTATTTGAAGATGGTAATGTTGTTACACGTTTCAATGGTGAACTACTTCTAAGTGGACTATTGGATGTTGATGATGGTGTTGGGCTGTCTGATCTTACCGAGTTTTTCCTTTGTGCCGCTGCCACTACAAATTATTATTATTTTTAATTCTGGTAATTGGTAAAAATTATTTTTTAAATAATGTAGAATTAAATACTTACTTTTTAACTAATAATTTTCCAATTTTGAAAATAAAATTAATAATAATTCAAAACAATTGCTATTAAAATCATACTAAAAAAAAACCTTTGAAACATTAGTTCCAATTAGATTTGGTGTTTCATTCGTTGAATCCGACACTTAAAAAAAATAAAAAATAAACAGAACATCATATGTAAGTAAATATTTAATCAAATATATCATCATTATTATTATTATCATCATTATTCTTACTTGATAATTTTTGTTTCTTTTGTTTAGGAGGTTTAGCAGGTGATGACGACTAATTTAACAAATAGCAATAAAAATTTATTATTAATTGTAATCAACTAACTAAATAACCAATTTATTAAGTAATTAAATTATTTCTTACTCTTGATTTTTCATTGTTCTTTTTCCCTGTAAAACAATTCCATTTAGAATATTATTATAAACATCCACTATCAAATAAATAACAAATCACAGAAATAATAAACTAATAACTTTTTATTACTTTTATTTTCAACATATAAACCACCATCAGAATCACTTGGTTCTGGGTTATCTTCAGAAAGTATTGGAGGAGTGTAAGGTGATGAAGGATTTCTATCGGTACCCAATCTAACAACAACAACAACAACAACAACATCGTCATCATCAATAAGCCAACGCTCAATCAGCCAATCAATCAACAAAATAATCATTTACCGAAGATTCGCAACGCGACTTGAACTTCTACCAGCAAGACCCATACATTTTTCCAAGTGTGGTGCGTAACGTTTTGATGGAAAAGTACGTCGACAACTTACACATTCGAAAGTTGGCGGCGAATTATTAGGCTGAGGGTTATTTCCAAAAATATCTAAACCTGGTTGAGAAACTAATTGATCACGTATGTATATATACACAATACGTGTGTGTGTTTGTGTGTTGGTTGGAATCTATATTAATTAGTTTAATATTATCCAAAGAATTTTATTCAAATTCGTCCATGATTTTTTTTTTTAACTTGATCTTTGTTTCTTACCAAATGAGCGACATCTATATATTATCAAAATTTCTTATTTAATTAATTGATCAATCAATCAATCAATCAATCAATAAATCAATAAATCATATAAAAACTTACTCCGTATTACATAATTGACATACAGAAGCTGCTAATTTTGCTTCTCGATGAGTTTCCAATAAAATGTCTAGCGTACACTCATCCAACAAATCACATAATATAGAATATGCCTACATAAAAACGTAAAAATTACCATCAATTGATTTAATTTCATCATCAATAAATTAATTTACTAACTAATGCATTTTTTGGTGATACACTTTTTGATTCTAAAGTTCTGGAAGATTTAGAGAACTTGGAACCATTATTGCTAATTTCTTCTTCTTCCTCTTCCTCTCCATCTTCTAAAGATTCTGAAAATAAATTATCTTCTTCATCCAAGTTATTTGGTGATCTTATTTCAAATTTTATTTTATTAAGAATTTTATTATTAGCATCACTGTTATAATTATTATCAAAAGTAAAAAGTATTAATAAATTGGTTAATAACCAAGTTTCTAATTACTCTTCAATAAATTCTTCGGCAAAACTATTTTCACTTTGAGTATCATGAGTTTGTTCTGAATTAATACTTGACATTTTTTTAAAAATCGAGTTCTAATGATCGACAAACCTGATGTCTAATTACAACACTTGAAGTAACGGTTGCAGAAGTAATGACAAAAAAAAAGAACATAATAATAAGTAATCGGATGGTAAGGTTTATCCAACTGGAAAAAAAAACAAAATTTCTAAATTACGAATCCTATAAAAGAGAAAAGAATATGGCGAATGTTTTTTACTTGTAATAGATATAATACTTTTTGTTCATGGGTGTCAAACATGCGATCCCAATTATCACGATCTAGCTGTGATGAAAATTTGACGACTGCACAATTTGAATATGATAATCAAAGATATCCTGAACGGATTCCTTGTGACGATTTTAAGATATTAAAATGATAGCTTACAAAGCTATTGATAAACGATGAAAATATTTTTTCGAATTTAAAAATATTTATTGCAATTTGTTTCAGTTCAAAATTATATTAAATTCCATCAGTAACAAGTGGCAAAACGAATCACAAGTTATTTCGTTAAATCTTCCCAATTAGGAGAGACTATTGAGAGTGTATCGAAGAAGTATGTGTTGTCCAGTATATATTGACTGGTGTTAATGGAGTAGGTGTATAGGGCGGTAAAGTGGAATGAGAAGTTGAGAGCAATCTTGATGCTGAATAAGGGTCCTGAGACTTTATTTATAGTGTAGCCATATTTGAATGAAATACATGATGATGGGTTGACACACTCAACAGCACCCTGTACTTTGACACTAATTATCTCGACATTAATGACTCCATGGATCGTGCAAGCCTAGCCTGTTGAAGACACCATACACAAACCTGCGACTCACTAGTCATTCTAACTGTAATATACATGTTGTCAAACAAATACATAATACAAAAATCCTTTTAGATTATAATATTGTTAGAAGGTTATTTCAATAAAACTTGTAAAGTCAAAAGAAAGTCGGTCCCGTTTACTTCGTCGAAAATTATTTCGTCAACAAACCACTTCGTCGACAATCACTTCGTCGACAATCACTTCGTCGAAAGTTCATTTCATCGAAAGTTCATTTTGTCGAAAGTTCATTTTGTCGAAAGTTCATTTCGTCGGCTTATGTATCGTACTAATGATAAATGAGGTGATGATAGTGATGGCAACAATATTGACATTGAATATTTTAGTATTGATAATAATTATTGTTTTTTAGTAGAGTGTGTGGATCAGACAAATTGGTAATATTCCTTTCATGATGCATAAATTTGAGTCATTCGTATACTTGCAAACTAATTAGCACTCTGATTTTAGCTGAATTTTCTGAATTCCATCAGGAATGTATAATATCAAATTTCTTTCTTAATTACAATCATACAAATGCAAATTATACTAATAATAAATAAATTAAATGGTAGTAGTAGGATACTAAACAGTACAATGCATATGTTATGCTAAATCATTAAATTGAACATTAGTTTTTGATATTATTAAAATCGTATGATTAAATGGGTCTGACAATCAAAGTAAGGTTTCTAGCTCAAACTGTTTCTCAAAGCTCAAACCATTTTGTCGATTGGGTTTTTCAACGTTTTTATATAGAGGTAGGTATATTAGACCAGAAACCTTACAATCAAGCTATCAGACGAATTTTGTGCTTTAATTACAAAAGTATACTTTAATAATAATATCGTGTTAAATAAATAAATAAATACTTTTTAATTTTTGTCAATTTTTGGCTATAAACTTGTTTTTTAAAAAAACAATAATAATAAAATTTATTTTTTTGTTTATTTTTTTAGATTTGATAATTTTAAAATCAAATTGTTTATTTTTACCGATCACTTGCTAACTCGAAAGAGTATAAAATATACCTGATTTATTAAACAATTAGAAATGTGTTTGTTTATTGTACTTTTTTCAAAATTTTTGCGCATCTTTTAATTTGCAATATAAAGGAATTTGGCGAAAACCTACTTTGGGTTTAAAAAATTTTAAAATCAACAATTAATTATTGTTACCAATTACTTTCTAACTCGAAGAGTATACAATAAATTTTTCTTTTACATTTATTCCTATACACATATGTAAATGATGATCAGAACAATAAACAACAATAATGATTATAGTGATGTTATTAAATATAAGTTAAAATAAAAGAGAAATTTATATAAACTATTGAATGATTGATAAAACCTTCGTTAGTATAATTTGTTCATAGATCTTGTCCTTAAAGCTTACTTCGATTACTCCTACACAAACTATTAATTAATTGATAAACGTTTGTTAGAATGTGTGCAAGCTAGATAGATCTTGCTTGTCCTTAAAACTTACTTTGATTACTTCTACATAAAACTATTTAATAATTAATAAAACGTTTTTTAGAATATTTTGTTCATAGATCTTGTCCTTAAAACTTACTTCGATTACTTCTACATAAAACTATTGAATAATTAATAGAACGTTTGTTAGAATATTTTGTTCATAGATCTTGTCCTTAAAACTTACTTCGATTACTCCTACATAAACTATTGAATAATTAATAAAACGTCGTTAGAATATTTTGTTCATAGATCTTGTTCATAGATCTTGTCCTTAAAACTTACTTCAATTACTCCTACATAAACTATTGAATGATTGATAAAACCTTCGTTAGTATATTTTGTCCATAGACTTGTCCTTAACGTTTACTTCGATTACTCCTACATAAACTATTGAATAATTAATAAAATGTTGTTAGAATATTTTGTTATAGATCTTGTCCTTAACGTTTACTTCGATTACTCCTACATAAACTATTGAATAATTAATAAAACATCATTAGAATATTTTATTATAGATCTTGTCCTTAAAACTTACTTTGATTACTCCTACATAAACTATTAAATAATTGATAAAACCTTCGTTAGTATATTTTGTTCATAGACTTGTCCTTAACATTTACTTCGATTACTCCTACATAAACTATTGAATAATTAATAAAATGTTCGTTAGTATATTTTGTTCAGACTTGTCCTTAACGTTTACTTCGATTACTCCTGCATTAACTATTGAATAATTAATAAAACATCGTTAGAATATTTTGTTATAGATCTTGTCCTTAAAACTTACTTCAATTACTCCTACATAAACTATTGAATAATTAATAAAACGTCGTTAGTATATTTTGTTCATAGATCTTATTCATAGATCTTGTCCTTAAAACTTACTTTGATTACTCCTATACAAACTATTAAATAATTAATAAAACGTCATTAGAATATTTGTTATAGATCTTGTCCTTAATGCTTGTATAAACTATTGAATAATTGATAAAACGTTTGTTAGAATATTTTGAAAGCTTCATAAATCTTGTCCTTAATGCTTACTTCGATCACTCCTATACAAACTGGATCTTATCATCCTCAAAAAATGATCATTCGTTGTTGTCGTTGCTACTAATTACTGAATTATAATATTATTGATTGATGGATCTTCATATATTACAAATGTAACCAATTAGCGAAATTTATCTTTTTTTAATTTTTTAAAAATGTTTCCTTAACTAAATAAAATAAATAATAAAAATTAACAAAAAGGAGGGTCATGTCACGAGGGGTCAACACCCAACATGAGCCACCCGCGTCAGTGCCACCTCCTTAACACGCGGGACTTTACAGCCAGTCCAAAGTGAGGCATTGCACCTAAGGGAGCCAGACACAGGATGGTCTTACATGGTACTTCATCATTGCATGACTTTTCCCTGACCGATACTATTAAACCAATTCTATGACTTATATATCAACTTTTTTTCAAGTTGTGCAAAATATGGGATACTAACCATTTCATTGGATTAAATTTATTCCACAATTTTTATTGTGTAATCTAAAAAAAAAATTCAAAAGTAGACTGTTAAATACAAGATGTATGACAACATACGAAGCTGCCAAAGCAAGTTTGTAAAATATACTGATCAATTATTGAATAGCTTGTATCTAAATAAGTGTTAAAAGTCAAGATCTATGAATCTGGTTGCATAATATATTTAATGAGCGCTTTATCAATTATTCAAATAATTATATAGGCGGGCCTGGTCGAAGCAAGTGTTAAAGTCAAGATCTATTTGCAAATCAAGTTTCCAAAACGAACGTTTATTATTATAGGCGGGTTTGATCAAAGTAAGTCTTAAAGTCGAGATCTATGAAGCTGTTTGTAAAATGTATTTAATTAACGTTTTATTATTATCAATTATTCAATAATTATATAGGCGGGTTTGATCGAAGTAAGTATTAAAGTAGTCGAGATCTATGAAGCTGTTTGATAAAATGTATTTAATTAACGTTTTATTATTATCAATTATCAAATAATTATATAGGCGGGTTTGATCGAAATGAATGTTAATCAAGATCTATGAAGTCTGCAAAATGAATGCTTATCAATTATTTAATAATTATATAGGCGGGTTTGATCGGTCAAGATCTATACAATTAGATTGTTAATAGTTAATAATGGAATTTTATTACATACAAAAAAAAAATTTTTTTACAAATTTTGTTTTGTTAAATAAATTTGTTTGATTTTTTCATACGTCGTTCATGTTTTGTCTTGATCGTATATCTTAAATTGGTCGCGTTTACAATCATTTTGCATTCGTTATATTAAGGTTATTTTGATTATATCGAGAGATATGGTCAAGAGAAGAGTTAGGAAGAGAGTTATTCTTCAACCAAGTCGAAAACCAACCCTTTAAATACATTTTCGAGTAGTACGATTTTAATTTATTAGACTATTTCAAATGGTTGCTTCCAACTTCTTAAATTCGAACCATTTGTTAACAAAACAACTATTGGTGAAGTGATTGTTGACAAAATGAATCAATGTTTTATATTAACGTTTATTTTTACGTTATCAAATTCACGATTTGATTGGTAGATCAACAATTGCGTGGGTTAAAATCATTTCGTAGACATTCATTATATTAAGGTTTTTTTGATTATGTCGAGAGATATGGTCAAGAGAAGAGTTAGAAAGAGAGTTGTTTTTCGACCAAGTCGAAAACCAACCCTTTAAATACATCTTCGAGTAGTACAATTTAATTTATTAGACTATTTGAAGGTTTGTTGCATGCTTTCTTCCAAATTCTTAAATTTGAACCATTTGTCGAATATTTTTATTAACTCTAAATAATTCATTTATTTTTTTTTATTTTTTTACGTTATCAAATTCACGATTTTGATTGGTAAATCAATGATTACATGGATTAAAATTTTGTGTTAAAACATAGCTCACATGATCGTTCTCTTCTAAATCTTTAATTAGTTTTGACTAATAAAATAAATAAACATTTATTGTCTTTTTAAACCAAAATTATCCAATAATTAAACTAATATGTTAGTAAACCTATTCATTCTGATCCACATAAACATAATAAACAATTGTTATCATCAATTAATTCAAACACACTGTAATTACATGCAAATTAACATGAATTGTTGTAGAAATGAACTATTGACGAAATAATTTTCGACGAAATGAACTTTTGACGAAATGAACTATCGACGAAATGAACTATCGACGAAATAATTTTCGATGAAATGAACTTTCGACGAAATGATTGTCGACGAAGTGATTGTTGACGAAGTGATTGTCGACGAAATGAATTTTCGACGAAATGAATCAGACCCGTTTTGTCAAAAGTTCATTTCGTCAAAAGTTTGTTTCATCAAAAGTTCATTTTGTCAAAAGTTCATTTTGTCAAAAAGTTCATTTCATTGAAAATTATTTTGTCGAAAATTGTTTCGTCAACAATCACTTTGTCAACAATCACTTCATCGACAATCATTTCATTGACAATCATTTCGTCGAAAGTTCATTTTGTCGAAAATTATTTTGTCGACAGTTCATTTCGTTGGCTTATGTATTGTACTAATGATAAATGAGATGATGATAGTGATGGAAACAATATTGACATTGAATATTTTAGCATTGATAATAATTATTGTTTTTTAGTAGAGTGTGTGGATCAGACAAATTGGTAATATTCCTTTCATGATACATAAATTTGAGTCATTCGTATACTTGCAAACTAATTAGCACTCTGATTTTACCTGAATTTTTCTTTCTTAATTACAATCATACAAATGCAAATTATACTAATAATAAATAAATTAAATGGTAGTAGTAGATACTAAACAGTGCAATGCATATGCTACGCTAAATCATTAAATTGAAAATTAGTTTTTGATATTATTAAAATTGTATGATTAAATGGGTCTGACAATTAAGTAAGGTTTCTAGCCCAAACTGCTTCTCAAAGCTCAAACTATTTCAACGTTTTTTATATAGAGGTAGGTATATTAGACCAGAAACCTTACAATAAAGCTATCAGATGAATTTTGTGCTTTAATTACAAAAGTATACTTTAATAATAATATCATGGATTAAAATTTTGTGTTAAAACATAGTTCTAAATCTTTAATTAGTTTTGACTAAATAAAATAAATAAACATTTAAAACCAAAGTTATTCACTAATTAAATTAATGTTAGTAAACCTATTCCACATAAACATAATAAACCATCAATTAATTCATGCTTTTCCAAACATAATTGGTGACACTGTAATACATGCAAATTAACATGAATTGTTGTAGAAATGAACTGTCAACGAAATAAACTGTTGATGAAATGAACTTTTGACGAAATAAACTTTTGACAGAATGATTGTCGACGAAATGATTGTGAACTTTTGACGAAATGATTGTCGATGAAATGATTGTCAATGAAATAATTGTCAATGAAGTGATTGTCAATGAAATGATTGTTGACGAAATGAACTTTCGACAAAATGAACTTTTGACAAAATAAACTTTTGACAAAATGAACTTTTGACAAAATGAACTTTTTGATGAAATGAACTTTTGACAAAATAAACTTTTGACAAAATGAACTTTTGACAAAATAAACTTTTGACAAAATAAACTTTTGATGAAACAAACTTTCGACGAAATGATTGTCAACGAAATGATTATTGACGAAATGAATCAGACCCTCTGCGACCATTTTAATGTTATATTGTCCTGCCGACGTAACTCCTCCAGCTAGTTCACGTTTAAAGAAAGGGGAAAGGGTATTTCCCATCTCACCATAAAAGGTATTCATGTATAATTTTACTGCTTTTTGTTTTGAATCTAAGCAATTGTAATTGAAATAAATAGAATTGTATTCCACTATTTCTTCTTTTGATAAGGATTCTCTAGCCTCCATGTGATCTTTTTTTCTCCGCTAGTTTGGCAAGTTGTTTTTTCATTTCATTTCGTTTATTAAGCAATTTTTCTAATACTGATGGATACAAACCTTTGTTTTCATTTCTATTCTCATGTCTTATTGTCCAGGCACGTAAAATTAGATTATTAAAAGGAAACTCAATTTTATGAAGTGATTTTTCATTTGCATTTAATATTTTCACTTCTTCAGACAATAAAATCATTTTGTCTGGTGATAAATTATAATTCATAATAATACTTGGGTATAAAGAAGCAAAACCCAAACCCGTAACTGGGTATTTATTTTCCAGACCTTTTTCTGGAGGAAATACATAAGCTCCAGGAAATTTTCCAGATTCCGTTTGTTTAGAAGCAATCATAGTAATTAATATATCTCTCTTCCACACTTCAGCACCTAAGAGATTATATACCTTCATACCTCCAGCGTAATAATGTGAATCAAATAATGATACATAAGCAATTGAGGTGACCTCTCTGTAATCATTTACTACATTACGTCTAATCATGAGTTTTTGACAAGATAAAGAGTCAACAATACAATACTTTGCAATCTTATACATATTTTTGGTTGATTCAGCTGTAGTAGATTTTTTGCTTTGTTTGTAATGTTTCCACATATCTTTTATTGGCATATCTATTTTATTACCAAGACCATAGATTTTTAAGTAATAGTCAAGTGAATTTTTCTCAGAATGTGGATGAAGTTTTTTATATGATACCATTATGTCAATTGGAACACATCCAGGTGTTTTAAGGAAAATGGATGTGAAAATTTCTTCCGAGGTGATTTTTATTTTGACTCCTTCCCAGTTTTTTATTTTTTCGTTATAATTATCTTTTTCCCCTTTTAAATTCTTTTCCCATGTTGGTTCCTTGTGAAAGAAATCTTTATTGGAAGGATTTCCTACCCCTCCATAATAATTCCAACAAAGAATACCATCAATACTAGTATTCTGGCAAGGGCTTCCTGCAGTGTTGTGACCTGAAACTCTGAGTTTAGGGAAAACCAGAAATAGAAACTAACAGAAACCACCAGAAACTAGTTTAGGTTAGTAGTTTATGTTTAGGTTTATGTTTAGGTTTAGTTTTCTGCTTAGTGTAAGTTCATTTTCCGAAACGTTTTGGGAAGCCAAAAGAGTTTCTGGTCACAACACTGGCTTCCTGACATTTGTGTAAACATCCAATCAAGAATATGTAATTGAGAAGCTCTTTCTATTATAAATGGCCAATCATGTTTGAAACCATATATGTAATTTTGATATTGGGGGCTAATGCTTGCCAACATAATGCAAATGCTTTTAACAGATTTCTTTCATTTCTGCAAATAATTGTAATCCAATTTGGGTCTGGTGCCATTTCCACATCAACAAGGCAGATTTGTTTTAATGGAGTAGGGTTGTCTTTCCAGTTAACTGTCATACAAATCATGAATACGTTATCTTCTTTGTATTTTGCCATAGGAAGCAAACCTAATCCACATGTTGTATATTGTGAGATAGTAAATCTTGGACCTATCAATTACCCGGCTAATATTGACCAATTAGAACGAACTTACTACTGAAGTCATGTGATGTGCTAAATATATTATTATAATGGCTATGCCACACATTGCGCAGTGTCATATGAAAGACTATTCCTATTCATATTTCTATATTTATATTTATTAACCTTCTCATCTGAT
>CAUDNR010001843.1:0-10371 GCA_958430865.1 Entrophospora sp. SA101 | reverse complement strand
GCATTGGCTTCTTCACATGAAGAAGGAAATTTTTTTTTAGCAATGTTATAACATTATATATATTATTAATATAAATATTTTTTTTAATTTGTATCACCATTAAAGGTCACGTGATATAAAGATTTTATTGCATTTTTGAGCATAACTTACAATTCTGAGTTTTGATTTTTTTCCCAAAATTGGCCACGAGGCGCAGCAAGTTGCGGTACTAGGTGACTTGCGCCATATACACCATATTCGAATATCAGTCACATGAATGATATTCGGATAATGTACGATAATTCCGAATAAATACAAAAACTAAAGATTAGTTATCCCCAGAAATTAAATATTTAATTTGTACAACCTTTGAAATAGAAAGGATATTTGAATATATACAGTTTATTTTGTAACTATTTCAGATATTCATATATTCGTAATTATTTCAGATACTTGAATTTATTTTGAATATTCACAATAATTTGTGAATAATTTTAATTACTTAATTTTCAAATATGAGTGGTTTAACCAATTTGACATTAGAAGATGAGCCAACTCATGTTTGTGAAGAATATGCAGGATATCTAACAATCAATTAGAACCTTTTTTTATCTATTTTGCCATTACCACCAAATAATTCATCAACCACCACCAGCCAAAAAAACCCATGATAAGAAAAAAGATGGCTTGTAAGGGCTTCATTTGGTGACGATGGAAGTATAAGAACATATCAAGTTCAAATAAGAGTGTCTTCTCATAACCAAATGGAATATTATTTTTTTTCTTTTATAGTAAATATAATTTAGTAGGTATACTATAATTTGTTAATTAATGAATATTTGAAATAAACACAAGTGGTTGAAATCAATATACAAGTGTTTGAATATTCGAAATAAACAAGTGTTTCAGTATTTGAGATAATTGCAATTCAAAATATTTGAAATTCATGGACTACAGTTAGAAACTCTACTTGCAAAAAAATTCCTTTTTTAAAAAATTTTTTAATTTCTATTTTTTTTAATTCTCATGACATCATTTTTAGAGTATGGTCCCTCCCTCCCTTTCTATTGAAATACTCCCGTAAACACATATAAACTTGGTAAGTCGGACATTTATTTATGTTATCGAGTACTTTAAACAATTGATTTCTGTGTGTATTAGGGAGAAATTTTATGACAGGTGCAGATAGATTAAAAATTAACCATTTTTAAATGTGCGTTGTACACGCTTAAACTTTTAAAAAGCATATAGCGGTCATTTTACAAAAAAAACCTGATTGGTATACCTTTCGCTCCATGCCGTATCCAGGCAAAAGGCCCTGATCTACCAAACAGTGTTGGAATATTCCTGTACAAAGCGCCTTCCCGTGCATTTTTATACTGAAAATATACTAATTAATACAAAAAATCTATAGTAAAACATGTATTAATATACATTCTCCATTGAAAACATACTAATACTAATACTGAAAAACGGAATTACATTTTTCGCAATTCCCCGCATTATTATTAGTATGTTTCCAGAGTGATTTCCATACTAATACATTTCTGTGTGTCTTTTCCCTATAAAATAAGCATCCAGATTTTTACCCGCCCTTCTCAAAAATTTGTATCTATCGACGACACCAGTCAATTTATGCTTGGTATTCAAAGCACTCTCAATATCAAAAAGATCTTATGGGTGTCTATCCTGGTCAGGGAGATAACTGATCATTCATTATATGATGTTCCACTTATTAAATCAGTCATTAAAAACAATGATTTGATTTCTTTATCAACCTTTCATTTGAACATAAAAAAAAAACATGGTTTAGTGATTTTACAGAATTCATAATACTCATATAATGTAAAAAAAAAAAACCATTAATTTTATTATTTATTTAATAAAACCTTAATTAAAATAAAATCAATTACTATCATAAAGTCATATATTACTACTATTAATTAACATATATTTTAAAAAAAATAAAGTATAAAATCATATAATTTATATTATATTGGTTATTACTAACCGACAACCAAACTTTAAACTATATAATTTATCGTAGGTTAATGCGTGTATTCCTTATTAGATAATTATTATTTGTATAAATTTCCAATTTTTAAAATTTAAAAAAAAAAAATAATAATAAGAAAAAAAGATATAAGAAAAAAAGATATGAAAAAAAAGATATACAATATACCTTATAAAAAAATATTGTATAATAATATATTTATATATATATATATATATATTCTCTCTAAGGAAGAAATAAGATTACTAATTATGTTACTAATTAATAAAATAAATTTATAAATCATGTGAATAGAAGTGCCTTAACACCAGTAAACTTGTTTGAAATGTTCAGTTGAAATTTATTATCGTCGTTATCCTCGCTAGAATTGGAAGGTTTTGTTGATGGAATAGGTGAGCCAGTTTCTGGAGTAGTTGGAGTAGCCAAAGAATTTGTTGTGGAGGCTTCTGATGATGTTTTTTTAGTCACTGCTGCAATCATTGATTCCTCAAATACGCTATCTTTTGAATCATAATCACCGGAAGATGAACATGGCGGTGTAAGAGATTCCACGTATTCACTATCACACAATTTTGAAGAAAGTCTTTCAACCTAATATCACAATTAATCAATAATATTAAATTTATATATTTTATATATTTTACATGTGGTTTTAAAAATAACAACAATCGCGTGATCATAAATAATTACCTCTTTTTCTAGTTCCCGGATTCTTGATTTATCAGATTCTTTTTCATTGATCGCTTCCCCCAAATTTTTTTCCAATTCAACAATTCGTTTGGCATTATCCATATTTTCCAGCTCCTGCACACGCTTCTCCAAAAATTGACATTTTTCTTGCATTTCACGTTCACGTTGCTTGCGACGATCACGGAATCTAGCAGATGCACCAGCGTTTCTACGTCTTTTCTCTGCCAACAATTCACATGCTGGATCCATCATCATCATCATTTGTTGTTGTGATAGTGATGGTTGCGGAATCGATCCACCACCTCCACCATCTCCTACCGCTGCTGATGACGAATGATAATGATGATTATTATTATGATTATTATTATTGTAAGTAGCTGCATATGGATGATAATGCAACGGAGAAACATTATTGTTGTTAGTAGTAATCATTGGTGATAATGGTGATAATGGTGCTTGATGAAGTTGCGATACATTATGTTGATTATGGTGATGATAATGCGATGGTGACTGTGGAGTCTGAGGTGGTGGACGCTGATGATGATATGAATAATCAATTTGCATTGATTGATGATGATCGATGTTATTATTGTTGTTGCTGTTGCTGTTGTTGCTGCTGCTGCCGCTGTTGTTGTCACCATGATAATAAGAAGAGGGAGGAATTGTTTCTGAATGATAGTGATAGCAACCATTTTTCGAGGTAGGTATTGTAGTATTATTATTATTTTTCAGTAGATGTTGTGACGATAATGATGGTGATGAATCTGACGATGAAAACAATAAAGAAGAAGGAGATGTTGGAGACAATGAAGATGAAGTATTTAATCTGGGCGTCATTAAAGAAGTAAATGAAGATACAGGAGGTAAAATAGTTGAATGATGACGTTGATGGTGAGGAGTAAACGGCAGTGGCGGTGATGGCAATGACGGTAATGCATGATGTGAGTGTGATATTAGTGTAGAATTAGAATGTGGAATTTCGAGAGCTGTTATTGGTGGTAAAAATCTTTTAGGAACATTACTTGCCATTTTTAAAAGAATTGTCAATTTATTAATTTATTTATTATTTATGTGATCCAAAGAAAAGAATAATAAATGATAGGAAAAAGGATTTATAACCCCTAGAGTTTGATCGTAACAAATTTTTTTTTGTTTATGATTTTTTTTTTTTTTAAAGAAAATAAATAATCTGAATCATTAAAAATGATAAATCGGATTTACCCAATTTATATTTAATATAAAAAAAATCGTATAAACCTATTTTTCTGAAAAAAAAAAATATAAATTTTTTTTTTGAAAAATAAATTATTTTTCTTTGATGAGAATTACTTCGTTAAATAGAGCTTATTAATGTGTATGCAATTAAATTTATTTACAAAAAAGGTTATCAATTAATTAAAAACGTGAAAAAATAAAAAACTTATTTCGTATCTTTGATTGTTGTTATAGTGTTGATATTTTTTTGTTAAAAGGTCAAAAAATAATTAATAGAAGAAATACGTAATATTTATAGTGCATGTATATATGCTACATATATATATTATTAATAATATAGTTCAAACAATTTAATAAAAAAAAATTTTTTTTATTAAACATTTTATCAATTAAACATTTTGAAAGGAAATTTTTTTTTATATATATATATATTATATAATAAATAATAATGTTGATGATGACGATTATGATGATTTTATTTTTTAACATTATTAGTGACCGAATAACCAAGAGTTTAGCAGAAATTGGTAATTGGAATGGCCTATCACTGCCATTATATTATAGTGCATTAAATGTAGAGCATTTACACGTAATATCGTCGTCATCATATTATTAATCGACATTGTAATCTGTTATAGATCAACAAAAAATTTTTTGGTACGTGAATATGTGCACGAAATTATTCATGGAAAAAACGCCCATGTTTTATTTATCGTGTATTTATTATTATACACATTGCATTAATATTTATACATACATTCACATCGAAAAATATTTGTTCTTTGTCGATATTTTTTTTTCCCCATTAATTTTTTCTCATTATTTATAATGTGCGCATTTACAATCAATCTATCATCGCATTTATTTTAAAAATTCCATTTGGTTTTTTTAAATTGATTATAAACTACTAAACCATGTTCTATTTTGTTTTTAAAAATAAATTTGGCGTTTTTTTTAATTATCAATGCTTTTATTGTTTGAAATTGGAAACAATCGCTTATCTAATATATGTTGTGTCAACGTTGCAATTTTTTTTAATACTTTTTTTAAATTATATTGGTAATATTTTCGGAGATTTTGTGATTGTAATTCAATTCATCGTTGTCGTCATTATTGTTATAACGAATGTAATAATATTATTATAATATGACGACAATATATAAAAAAAAACTTTTTCTACATTGACAATTGCCATTTTTTCAACGTTTTTTTGAAAAACATTAATTGTTTTTAATTTCCCCATACTACGTTTCTCGGAAACTTGAATTTAGTTAGTTCAAATAATAATCGAGTGTTACATAGCCTTTGAAATCTTTGGATGGATAGGAGATTTATCGATTCATGAAATCATGAAATGCAAATTGAGTAAACCCTACGTTTATATGCATATATATATATTGAAATGAAAAAATGGGAAAATATTTATCTACTATACAAAAATAATAAATAATGTCTTAAAATGGAAATTCAAAAATGGGCTTTTTGTTTAATGTTACAATCACTTTATGATAATTTAAAAATGCCAAATTTTTTTTCGAATAAACAAAACTGGAAAGTCGTAATCGATTTATAAAAAATGTATGTATAACATATTTGATTGATTAACTAATAAATGAATGAGTGATCGATTATCCGCGTTATTTATCGAGATATGACAAGAGTGCATAAATAGAAATTTCGTGTGTGCATGCGTTCATAATTTTTCCATGATTTTTTGACAAATACTCGGAGTTAACCTATACTATGCTCAATAAATCTTGGAAATTAATGTGCGAATATGATTCCAAAAGAATGCCAATTATGAAATTGTGACATAATAAAGTATTTCCTTATTTATTATTTATTATTATTTACTATGGTAAATCAACTCTCATATATAAAACACAAGGTAAATGTTTTATGTAATCAGTAGCAATTAGTGGTCCTAGGTCAAAATTTTTAAATATTTTAAAACAGGTTGAAACAGGTTTTTTAATTATTTAAATGGTTGTATTAATTAGGAATGGTAATAAATAAATAATTTTTTTTAATTTCGATTTTTTGGATCCTTGCACAATTCTTTGATTATGAATATCAAACATGGAACCCGCCTGATTTTGACAACAATAAGAAATAACCCGACTCAGTATTCTAGAAATTTTATAGTCCAGAGTTCAACCCAGTAATCCCAAATCAATAACTTAATTTTATTTATTTATTATTGATTCTAACGAAATTTAATTTATTATGCACGTTGATTGAAAAACAATTACGTTTATTTGCATTTATGTTTACACAATGAGAAATTTTTTATATATGGGGAATACCGTAACAAAAACCAGTGAAAATTAGTATAAGCACTTCTGCTATATCACTCGCAATAATTATGAATATTTTTTATTAATCAAGATCCTAACCTATCCTGCTAAATTTACAAATAAAGAGCAAAATAATCTTCAGCTGGTGTAATATAATATTTGACATTGTAAATGCCTCCATTATTAAATTAATAAATTTTTTTTTTTTGATAAAAAGATATTGGTTTGTTGTTGTGAAAATATTGTTAATTTTATCAAATATTTAATTAGGAATAAATATTAGAAACAAGTCTTTTAACTTTTATTTCTATTTTATATTATTAAACAAAAAATATTTTAGATATGTGATCTAAATAAACAAATAAAACGATTAAACAAAATCAAATAAAAATGATTACATTATTCACAGTATAAATTGGATTCAAACTTTATTCTACCATCTAAGTCATTCCATAACTATTTTTTGTAACATATTCTCATTAATTTCTATTTTTACTTAATTAAATAATAGTAATATTCATAACAAAATAAATAAAAATCACACTAATGATTTTCATATAATAAAATTTTTTTGTAACTCTGCTGATGGCAAAGATGCAATTGCATCATAGTTTCTCATAATGAAATGACTTTTGTATTTTTTAATGTACGTACTCAAGGCCATATCATGTTTATTGAGCACATATTCATCATCATTAAAGATGGGAACCACAATTAGTCGCAATTCAATTTTTATATTCTGCAATTAATTGAGAAGCCATCTTTAATCATCATTGAATTTTTTTTCCAAATTGCGTCGCTATTCATTAATATATTTAATCTCATTGTAATTCTTCTACCCAGGGTAATTATGCTATCATGAGAATAAGCTCATTAGGTAAACTTAAAAAATTTTTGCTAATAGTAGGTTTTATAGTAGATTGTGTGATGACACTACAAAAATTAGGAGGAGGATGACAACAATGTAGAATATAATATAATATTAATTATCATTCTTCTAATAAAACAAGAATAGCCATAAACTTCTCTAATAGTACTTACTTATTTTTGGTTTTTCAATTGAACAAATTGTTTGATTCTTGTTTGATCTTTTGATCTGTTTATTTTTTGACAAAACAACATGTAAATAAAATATTTATTTTTGTTGTTATTCAATGACCACAACTACCATTATCCATCCTATTTTTTTAATAAATAAAAAATAATAATACTTACTCATTCCTTTTGTTAGGGATTTTGTAGTCTTCTTTTTGTGTTTTTGATTCTGATCATTTTGTATAAAGTTTATTATTTGATTGACAAAAAACAACTAATTATTGCAGTGTATTTGTTGCATATATACAACAAATGGATATGGATTATTATTTTTTTTTTGTTGATGCAATTTAAAAAAAATTTTTTTTGAAAGCAATCAAGAGTTCATCATGTCATCATTTTGGTTGATTCTAAAGAAAGGTATATGTTTATTAATATTTTTATTTCGTATATATGTTTTTATTTATATAAAATATCTTATTGGAAACAAACTGTGGAGTATAACCTGTATGTTTTAGGTATTTATTTATAAGAGATTCTTAACAAAAAAGATGATCCATGAATAAATGAGTGAATTTTGAATGAGATCAGCAGGGCAAAAATGTCAAAAATTTTGTTTATATTTTTCCACATATGGAATATTATATTAAAAAACCAAAGAATTTATAGTGTTCCTTGAAGACTTTTATATATTGGAAATAGAGATTTGGGTGTCAGAAATATAGCAAAATTCAAACATTGTAAATCATACTGACTTGAATTAAGCATGTTACCTGAAATTGCCTCTCTTAATAAATGATCATTGCTGAATCCAAAATGCCAAAATAGTTTTTCATAGTTACCAAAATCAACTTTATTAGTTGTCGAAATTATATCTGAAATTATTTGAACACTTTAACTCAATAGCCAAAATTCTGAGTAGCTTTTTTATGTCTATTGATATAAAGAATATTGTAAATCTGAAATTGCTTGCTGAAATTGATTTTTAACATCCTTAACTTGAATTATGTTTCTTACACACACCCTCTCTTGTTTTTATAAACAGTACACAATGATAAAATATTCAAATGCATTTAATAAACCTGAGAGGAAAAAAAAATTTTTTTATTATAAAATTTTTTTTTTTTAAGTGAGGCAATTTTATGTTCTAATGTACCATATTCTCTGGAACATAGCGGGTATTCAATTTTACGAAATGATCAGCATTAGTTTCACAACATATAAATCATATACAAATGACCTGTCATCTGACTTCGGGTGAATTCGCTGCCACAGAAATCAATTCGCTGACAATATAAACAGGATATTCTAATACCTTACATTTTATTCAATATATTACCAAAGTAATTTGGAAAAAGGTGGAGTAATTCAGAAGTTAGCTATAGAGACTTTTTTTTCAATCTGTTATTTATATATTTCCGGAATTAGAATTTATTTATTTTTATTATATTTATTTTTTAGCAAAATGTCTACACAACATTCATCTAGTGAAAAAAAAAACAAAAGAAGAGCAGTACACTGTGATATGGAGGGACAAAGTGATGTTATTTGTGATAATGATAAGTATGGTGCTTCTATAATATCTGATAAAGTGACTATTCCAGATATTAACAAACATTTAAATTTGGTTGGAAAAGCGTTATGTAGAAGGCATTATAATAAATTAATTGTTAATGCTAAAAAAATCAAAATAACTAACACTTGTTCACATCCCAAGCATGATATTTATCTTTCTACAGCACGAAAAGAAAAAGGAAATGCATTCAAGAAGACACCTCGACGATTATCTAATTATTTTAAATTATCAGAGACAGCAGTAATGTGTCACCATTGCTTATATAAATCTGATAATGATCCAGAATATTTGGATTCACCTGATTACCAATTACCAGTTCAAAAAACATCAAGTGAAAATATTAGGAAATTTCAAAATAGAACATACGCTTTACGTGATGATATTTTATATTCTGAGATAGAATTTCAACAATTAGAATCTGCATATCATGAAGTGTGTGCAGAACTTGACGAAGCCAAACTAGGTAAGTAACTAATTATCCTTCTAATCTTTACACACCAATATATTAAAAATAATAATATTGTTTATTATTATTGAACAAAATGAAAATATATATCTTAAAAAAAATTTTTTTTAAATAAAATGATGAATTACTTTTATTGTCAATAATTATATTTAACTAGCTTACTTATTTTATTTTAGAAATGACACCTCTTAATAAAAAAATTAAACTAATGGCAGGTATATTGTATATGAGGCAGAGGGTGAATAACGAAAAACCCATTTTAGAACCTGATGAATTTAATAAAATGTTAGAAGAAGCTGAACCAGCATTAAAAGGTTTTTTTAATCAACTTTATGCTGGAACAAATCCAAAAGATAAAAATAACATGACTAATGAAAAAAATAAAAAAAGATTAGTTTTATTTTGTTATTTTCTGGCAGGTCTGAATAATAAATTCATCAATGGAATTAAAGCTGAAATTGGATATATGTTAGATGGTGCAGGTACATCATCCTCAGCTATTGAAACATTTGCAGGAGCAGGTATAAGCATTAGGCGTGAGACAGTAATGAGGCATAAAAAAAAACAAGAAAATACTCACAATGATACTGTTAGCTCCTTTGTATTAGAACATGTAAGGATAATGCTTATGAATTTTAATTTAGTTGTAATTATATTGCAAACATTAATTTAATTTAATGAATTTGATGTAGATGGATGATTTTATGGTGGCAAATTTTGATGATTATCATAACATCCATACTATACGACGTGGTGATACAACAACATCCTCAGATGTTCATCACTTTCAAACTATCCTACTAAAAGCAGTTCCAGAATTACCAGCAGTTCCATTTGATAATTTACATGTTGGTAAAAATGTCCACAATCCAAAAGGAATTGATGCGGAGCTTATTGTGGAAAATGTTCAGGTATTGTTTTTTCCTCATCTTTGGTTAACATATAATGAACGTAAGGTTGTTTTTGCTAAAGAATTACCTGAGGCAAGAAACCATGAAGAACGTATTGAGATGTTGTTGGTGCATAGTTATGATAATAGGATACAACAACGAAAAGAAGACAGAAGTATGGATAACACCAAGCTTGTCAACTTGGTTGA
>CAUDNR010001841.1:0-10420 GCA_958430865.1 Entrophospora sp. SA101 | reverse complement strand
GTTATTATCATCAAATCTATTAAATAAACTCATATTTACAAGTTTTAATAAATTATATTAATCTAATATCAACAATGTTCTCTACCTGTAATTCTTGTATCTGGATTAATTCCATCAACTCTAACTAACTCCTTACACCCAATATTATTATTGCTCATAAAAAATCGATCATTTTTCACACCATAATGAAGATTTCCTATAAAATGTTTGGTCATAATTAAAATTTAATATATTAGTATAAACCATACTTTATTTATTTAAAATAAATGATAGTATAAAGACATACAAAGTGAGCATGATTCCGTAAATATCTATAACATTTAATTTACCTTTGCACGCACTAACAAATTTCTACATATATGAATATAAAGTCAAAATTTGACTTTAAGGCTGAAATTATTTTCGGTTTTATTAACAACTTGCTTCAAAAATTTTTTTAAAGCAGATACATATGACAAAGAAGTTATGTATCAAATTTGGTGGCAATTGCTACATGACAAGGGTATCAAACGAGAGTATGAAGACATTCAATTCGAAATTTTATTAATAAAAAATTGTGTAGATAACCGGAAATTTTTCGGAAAATAAACTTGCCCCTTGATTTTTAGGACATGTCACACGACTAACACAAACTTTAAATGGCAATTGCGGCTGAAATTATCTAACCAAAACAATTTTTCTTTTTTTTTAAAAAAAAAGAGATTAAACTTTCGTCTTGTTAATTTAATTAAAACATCGTGTCTCAATTAACAAACTTTGAATAATTGGACGTTGGGAAGCAGATGAAAGCACCCATGACATTGCTGGTGCACTCAGTCACAAAAGTAACTCATGCAATAAAAGCATTTAAGATCAAACTACTATTGCTCCTCCTCCAAAAATTACAAATTAATTGGCTTCTTATTTAATGGGATGAGTAGGCTAATCTTGATCATGACTATTTGCAAAAATTAGTAGTTAATTTTAATGATTACTATGTAGAAAACATCCATAGCCAAATAAGGAATAATACAACTTCTTTACATTCACCTGAAGCAATAATTAATCAAGCATATCTTGATCTTCATGATCAAACATTCATAAATCAATTTAAAAAATATCATCATTATCCTTATAGTGAACCTATGTTGGAAGTTTCTTTTTATTAGACTACTTTCATTCAATTTATAATAATATTAAGCATAACAATATAGCAAAAAAGGTTAAAAATAATACTTATAAATTACCCACTTTAAATGCACACATAGATTTAAGATCCCTTCCTACTGGCTATCATACTTCTTTTCCACCAAATCCTGAATTATGTGACCATTGCAAAAAACCTTTTGAAGATGATGATGGAATAATATTAATATGTGGACATGGATACCATGCAAATTGTTATAATAAATTACATAATAGATGTGGATATTGTGAAGAGTTTTTATAAGAAGGGTGTGTTTAATAATGTTGACTCTTTTGTTAAAAGATTAGAAAAGGGAACAGATATTTTAATGGATGATGATTTAGAAGAAGAGGTAGAGGAAGAAGATGAGGAAGAAATTAATACACCAAATCCTAATTCAAATTTAAATTTAGAAAATGCACTTGAATTAGTAAAAGAATGGTGATTAAATTTTTTAAATAATAGATTTACATATAACATATTAATATACAATATACCATGTATTTTATTTTATCATTTAATTATTATTGTAGAAATAAAATACCTGTTGATTATATTTATTCATATATACATTAATTATTATTCCAATTTAATCTCTAAACATATTTGATTTAACCTGTTCTCGATGTTGAAATTAATAATTGATGATCAGAAGGAGATATGAATAAAATGGAATTTTTTTATCAATTGTGTCACAAATTAATGATCCGCATGTGACATGAACAGAACAAACTTACTTCTATTATGCTTTTTGGCTAGAGAGACCTACCTCTACCTGATGAGATAATGTTTGAAGATGAGGCAGCAGTAGTTAGAAAGGTAGAAGAACTATATTCGAAAATAATGCCTACTTTAGATCCTTTTGTTATTAATGATCGTGTGTTAGTCGCAACTATTAAGGCTTTGCTTAGCATGAATAATGTGGGTGAAACCCCTCAAGTAATTGCAGATCGCATTGCAAAATATAAGTTTGCAAATATTGGGTATATAGACGTTTATATGTGTATTAATGAATAATGTTGCTCGGCGGTTAACCGAACTCAATAATTACTTGATTTTGATATTTGATAATATAGAGGAAAGACACCCAACAATACAGTTTCAGGTCGTATTTCAATCCATTTCAAACGTGTGTCAGAAGCATTGTGTAAGAAATCGTTCGAAAGATTGTCAAATACAACTCCAGGTTATATCAGAAAAACTAAATATCGTATTTATGATCCCGATAATTATATTAAAAGATTATTAGATGGAGAAGAGGTTTTTTTTGAACAAAATATTATTGAAAGCAATAGAAAGGAAGGAGGAGGAGGGGAAGAAGAAGAACAAGTAAGAGATATTAAATTAACGAATAGAACATACAAAGTCAATAAGTTGAATCAAAGAAATCATAAACAAATAGTACAAAAATTCAAAGAGCAAAGGAAACTAATTAAAAAATATGAACCATTTATATACAATGAAGTTGTTCATAATTCAGCACAATAAGAAAATGTTTTGTTACTTTTAATTTTTATAAATAAAAATTTATTACTATTGAAACATTTAAATAAATAAATAGTATTTTTTAAAAAAATTATAAAGATGCTTATTATTAACTCATTTCTACAACAAATATAATAACTAAACAAGCAACTAAAGATAAAAGGATCAAGGCAGCTTCAAACACAACATTTCCTCTGCTAGAAGGGAAGTAACCTTTTGTCATAAGATATTGAGCAACACAGTTCAAAACAACAACAAATGTTATTCCTAATGGTTTGTTTACTTTTTGTTATTGTCCGTCTCAGAAAATAATCTGATCAATTATGCAATTGCTATAAAAAAAGTTTATAGATTTATTGATTAATTATTTAGTTATAATTTGCAAATATGATAAAAGAATACAGATCCAATTCAACATATCTATACCAATACCTATGAATAAAGAGATGTATGAGGTCTTGCAAAGAATGTCCTTTCTTTAGCTTAAAAATTTAAAGAACCTTATTGTGGTATGATTTCCTTCTCCCAAATAAAGAAAAGTTCGCCCAAATAATCATCATCGTAATACCATTTTAACCACGACGAAAAACCGGATGAACTACATCACGACCAATTTCATTACAAGGAACTTTATAACATTACTGTAATGATTGATCATTGCCAGTTAACTAGTTTTAAGGATTTTTCGTTACTTTGAGGGAGGAGGAGGGTTGTGTGATACTTTGGTAAAATCTATTCCATGTAATACGTGTTAAATGCTATTTTCAAAAGAATGACGAATTAATTTTTGAGGTGAATATTAGATTATGAATGAGTAACGTTTATTTGTGGATTTTAAAGTTATTATTTATAGCATTATCATGTGCTAAATTTTTTGGGATTGTGAATATCTTACCTATAAAGGAAATATCAATCAATACCTTTTGGTGAAGATATCTTCTATATTATATTATATACCAATAACAATGTTTAGACGCAAGGCGGGAAAAATCAAAAAAAAAAAAAAAATAGAGAGCATCATTGTTGTCACCATCAACTGTCTCACATTTGATGGATTTGCACCAAAATGTAACAACCATCGCATTCATTTATCCTACCAGTTATGTTAATTGGTACAGACAGGAGTTAATTCTCATATAAAAGGACATGCTCGTAAGGAGGTGTTAAGATGAGGGAGCAGCACAGAAGATATTGTACTATTGGAATGACTGGTGAATACCGATCCTCACAAACTTGTGTATGGTTTTTCCAACAGACTAGGCTTGCAGAATTATCAATGGCGGATAACCAGTGTCAAAGTACATGGTGAGTGTACCAACCCATCATGTATTTCATTCAAATGTGGCTATACTGTAAAGCCTTGGAATCCTTATTTGGCAACTCTGCCATTTGCTATCGCTGGTGCATCAATCAATATTGTTCTCAACTTCTCATTCCACTTTAACACCCTTCTCAAGAAACTTATACACCTACACAAACCATCAATATATACTGAACAACATTTCTTCAACACACTCTCAATATCGAAAAGATCCAATCAGAGTCAGCACTTGTTAATATTACTTAAACGCAACCATTTTCGTAATACCCAAAATTTCCTTTTTTAAAAATTAAAAGTCGAGTTTATTTATTGTACTGGTTCTTTCTTTTTCTTTTTTACGTAACGTAATAAGTTCAATTTTCAAATTGAAACTCCAATACTTTCAAATCACTATTACGAATAACTACATGATCGTAAACACCCATTGGAGTCTCCCAATAATCAAATCTGAATTTAGTTTCCTTGGCATCTGTGGCTTTGAAATCGCCTACAATATTTGTACTAAATAAATATTTATTTCAAAAAATTATCTTGATTACTTTTATGCATTTAGAGATAAGAAAGATAATATTTTTAATAAAAAAAACAATCACGGAAGAATATAAATAAAATGTTTTAATACTTTTCATAAAGTCTTGCCAAAGTTTTTTTTGATTTTTTACTTGCTTCTATCCAAAATAATAAAGATCTTTTCCGTAAATCTGTTAAAAGTTTTTCTTGATTTTTTTTATTTTTTACCAATTCATCATAGTCATCATTAATAACTTTATCAGTTTTATCATTTTTATCATCATCATTAATGTTCCCTTCCATTTTGTGTAATTCTTTTTTTGTTAAAAATAACCCAATTTTTCTGGATTTAGAAGTTTTGTGTATATTAATATAGAAATTTTCCCAAAATTTAATTTTTAATAAAAAACTTTATGTAAACATATACTATGGGAGCTACCGATAGTAAATTGGCATTTCGTAAAGGGGTTTTTAGATTATTTGAAGAACGTGTATGCTATTTAAATTATTTTAAATATGTCATTATTCTTCCTTTAAAGTTAAAAACCAAATCATTCACTTTTATCTTTTATAGAATATTGGGCCTAATGATGAATATTGGTCTCAGGTATTTTAACATACTGGATGTTTTTTCTTCTATTATAAATTTAATTAATCCTAATATTTATAATTATAATCATGCATAACATTTAAAAAGTTTTGGATACTACCAGAAACTTCTGAAGATGTCTTTTCTCTTATTGGAGCACAGGACATTAGACGCGTTAGAGATCATGCAAGAGAAAATTTGGAAACATTGATTTTAAAAGTTTGTAAATTATTATTAAGAACCGATTTAAATTAGAGTTAATTAGAATTTATATACAATGTATATATCAATTTCTTCTCGCTCTAGACTTTTGAACGAATTCTTGTAGTTGTGAGAGCACCAGATTTTCCCTCACCTCAAAACTCTATACTTCATCTTTTAAATTGTATAAGGATTCTTACCAGGATCATGCCATTTATATTTGAATCTGAAGATATGGAAGAATGGGAAGAAAATTTTTTTTGGACTGCTCAAACAAGAAAATCAAAAAAAAATCGTAAGCTAGAAGTTGTTGTTGACAATTCAATTGAAGAAACAAACAATTATGAAAGTCAAAATATCAATAATACAGATGAAAATAATGTACTGTAGTGTATATATACACATATATATATTTAAAAAAACCCCCCTCATTATATTCATCGTCGATTATTGATTTTATAGGAAAATATAAATTATACCGAATCTATAGAAACAATACCACCTTTGGGCGAACGCCTATTGTCTGTAGTGATTGAATTGTTGTTTTTAGCTGGATTTACATTACCTATCAGCCTTACTACTCAATATAGTAGAGTGATACCTGTTAATTGGTATGGATTATATAAAAAAATCAATAAATATTCTAAATTAATTAATAAAAAAAATTTTTTTTTGATTTAGGGAGACTGGAGTAGGCTCTACTATACCAGTTGGCTCTTCAAAAGAAAATGATGTCAATAAGACTGAAACATTAAGATTGCTATTAACTCTTATTTCAAGATCGATGTATATGTCAGCAGGTAATATAATGGTAATTTTTTTGATTATATACACATATTGCATCAATTTAAATATTAAATATTAAATTGTAATATATATAGCAACATTTATATCAAAAGAAAACAAATGGATAAAATATTTAGTTCTTAAAAGAGAACGCAAAGTAGTTCTAGCATTACTTTGTAGCATATTAAACACGGCAGTAAAGTATAATCCTGCTGGTTGGGGCGTTCCATATAATCATGTTATGTTTGCTGATACACGAGAAACACTTGTGGCACTTTGTTTACAGGTTTTATTAGTCCTACTGGATTATCGTTCTCCTTCAAACCGTATTAATCATAATACTAATAGTAATAACAGTAACAGTAATAATAATAATAATCAACAAATTAATACACGAGCAATATCTACAGAAACTACAAGCAGCGATAGAGATTCAATTCTCTTAAGTCCTACAACACCTACAACCACCGCAACACCTCCAACTGCTGCTGCTGCTGCTACTACTAATGAGAATGAAGCAAATAATAATAATAACAACAATAATGATAGTAATAATAATCAAAACAATTCTAATAAACAAAATTCAAACTCTTCACAAAAAGGAAATTTACCACCTAATGTTGATAATGTATTTAGACATTATACTTCAAAGTTACATAGAACACAAGATTTTCAATTTATCATGGATGGTATATACCGTATTCTCAGTAATCCGATGCAGGTATTTCTAATAAAATTCCAATCTTTAAATAAATTGATATTGGAGAGGCTTGAGTTTTAAATTTAAACCATTTCGGGGAAATTAGGCAAACAATACATATTTACCTGGTTCAACAAAACAAATACGATGTTATCAAGAAACTTTAATGCTCTGTTGGAAATTCCTTGAAATAAATAAGGTATATATAGTTGTATAGATAGATAAAGGACAGTAAAACAAATTATAGAAAATATTCAAGATTTTTTTTGTTCTATAAATTACTAAAATTGATTAAAAAATTTAGAGATTTCGTAATTACTTATTTGATACTGATAGAGTATTGGACATATTAATTGTGTTAATTTATTATGCATTAGAAAATAAAAATGATACTGGTTTGTAAAAAATTACTACTATTTACTTTTTTTTTTTTAATTTGTTGATGATTTTTAATTAATTGATTAATTAAATACAGCTCAATTAGGTTTGTTACGTATGTGTGCGTTTATTCTTCAAACATTATCATCAGATCGTGAATTTGCAATAAGGTTGAATAAAGTATTCGAGGGACATGGATCACTTCCTGGAAATGTTCGTATACCAGCATTTTATGGTACATATGCTGATTATATGATAATTGTAAGTTTTAAATCTATATATTCTGTTTAATATATTTTATTTAAAGCAATGATACATTTAACTATTAATTAATTAATTAATTAATTAATTAATTTTATTTATTATTAAAGTCAATTTATGCACTTATAGCTACTACACGTGGCGCTTTACATTCACTTTATCCAGCATTTATATTGACCATTACCAATGTATCACCTTATTTGAAGAACCTATCTGTTGTATCATCTACAAAATTAGTTCAATTATTTTCTTCGTTTACAGCACCAGGATTTTTATTATCTGAAGAAGGAAACCATCGGTTAGTCGAGTATATGTTGGAAGCTTTTAATAATATTATTCAACATCAATATGCTGGTATGTTTTATTAAATAATAATAATAGTAATAGTAATAGTAATATTATTATTATACGATTATAATGAACTATTATTCCCATTACTATACTTTATACATATAGATAACCCTAACCTTGTTTATGCTATTGTACGTAATCCCAAGAAATTTGAAGAGCTGTCACAATTTACACTTGCAAGAGGTCTAACGGAAATTAAAAAGGTTCAACTTGCAAAAGAACAACGTAAAAAGCAATCAAAAAACATTCCTAATACTGGTGATGGTAAATCAACGGATTCAACAGCAGCAGCAGCAGATAATAGAGGAGATCAAAGGGACGAAATAACACGACAATCTTTATTTTCATCAAATAATAATAATAATAATAATAATAATAATAATAATAATAATAATAATAATTTTAATAGTAATAATTTTAATAGTAATAGTGATGATATCTCATCAAGTTCTAGAAATGATGATGATTTTGATGAAACAGTAAATGAGAAAACAACAATGTTACGAATCTCTTCCCAATTTGATAATAATCAATCAGAAATGATAGAATATGAAGAGGGTCCAATGCCACCACTTTCTGAAAAGGCCCGTGGTAAACTACCAGAAGGTGTCACTGTTCCTCTTAGTCGACATCATAGCAATAATAGAACTAGTAATAATAGAACTAGTAATAATAATAATAGAAGTAGCAACAACAACAGCAGCAGCAACAACAGCAACAACAACAACAACAACAGCAGCAGCAACAACACCAACACCAACACCAATACTAACATTAATATTAATGGCAATGGCAATAATAATAGCAATAATAATAATGATGTCATAGTAGTTCCTTTCTCAGTTGGAAAGTCGGGATTTGTCCCTACTGAAGATTGGGTTTCATCTTGGCATTCTAATCTGCAAATTGGAACAATTTTACTTTTATTAAGCGAGCTGATACCCAAAGTTCAATCAATGTGCATGACACAATCAATCACAACAGATCAAGAGGTTTTAGAATATTTAAAGTCAGTAACACTTGTTGGTATCTTACCACTACCCCAACCCATATTAATTCGACAATTTCTATGGTCAGAAGCTAGTGTAGTATGGTTTTCGAGTATTTTATGGGGCCAAATTTATTTAGCTTCATCAAATCATCTAGGTGTTTTCAATGGAACACTAGTTAAATTGTTTCTTGTCAAGCCAACATCAAAAGAAGGAAGATTTAAGAATGCTATTGATAATGCTGTAGGAGGAGTTATTGACCGCCTAGTGTCTCCAATTCCAACCACAACCACAACCACAACCACATCATCAACAAATAATACATCATCAACAAATAATACATCATCAACAAATAATACATCAACAAATAATAATACTACAACCACTACAACATAATTCTATTAATGCTAATGAATTATTATTACTATTAATAATTATAATTTATAAACTATTTATTGTAAAAATTATGATTTATTTTATTTTGTTTTATTATAATAAAATCATAATACAAAACAAATAATTTATATATAAACTTTTTTTAAGCTTTTATAAATTCCAATTTTGTAGTAACTTCACCTTCACTAAAAAGACCAAGCCAAGTTGGTAATTTAACAGTTTTGTCAATTTTTCCTTTTTGAAAAACTTCATCAAGATTTATTTTTGTTTCACCAAGCTAGAGAGAGAACAAATAAAGATTATTGTTACCATCTATAATTATAATAACATCATGAGCATTCATTTATTCATTTATTTATACATACCTCATCGTCTTTTTTTGGATCTGGACCATCAGAATCGAAAACCTTAAGATGAAGAACTTTATCACGATCATTTAATTTACTAATTATAGACATGTAAAATATAGTTAATATTTTCATTATTATGAAAGAAAAATAAGATAATGATGATTACTTACAATGTAAAAGTTTCGTTCCATACTGGTTCTAAAGTACCAACTTGAGTTTTAGTTCTTTGAGGATGTTCTTTTTGAATCCAAAGTTTAACATATGGATCACCTTTATTATTTTTGGGGTAAAAAAAGTATTATTCTTAAATATAATATAAATGAATTGGTAAAGATTGATGATATGGCAATGATGATAATTACTTTTTCCTAAAATATAAATTTTTGTAGATAAAAAGAAAATTTCGATTTAGTTGAACAGTTGAACAATTTAACATGTTAATATTTTTTTAGAAAAAACGGTTAAATTATCTTTTACCTTCAGCATCTTTGTTTGTTAAACCTTTGGCTGAAACTAATCATTATTTATTTATCCGTAATTGAGAAAGAGTAAATTATTAGTTGTCAATCATTTTGAAAAATAATTAATAAATAAGATTTACCAATTGTGACTTTAAGTTCTCCTTTAGTCATTTTTATTTGATAAAGATAAAAGTTTAAATTTTTTTAAAAAAAAAGAATATATGTAGTAGAACAGGATCGTGGGATCATAATTCTTTGTATCACATTACTCTTTGTATACATGAATAAACTTGTTTTTTTTTGATATTGGGAATTTTTAAGGGTAGAGTATACGTAACACAAATTTTACTATGACATATAGATAATTTTTTGGCTGCCGATCATTAAAATATTAATGTATTAGTCGCGGGACATTGCAGATCAAGTGTCATTCAATATAAACGTTACACGAAAAAATTTATTGTCGTCCACTTCAAA